>ML313532.1:0-72196 GCA_005239505.1 Nicotiana paniculata
TGTCACTTTAATTGGAAAAACTCCCGTATCCAACCCTGTGTCGGAAAAAGGAGGTGTGACACTGACTATCGCATAAAAACACCTATATACCATGTTGGTAGGCTTAATCGTATTATGCTAAAATCAGTAGGCAAAATATGTAGGTTCTAATAATCGCATTAAGAAACTTTTGTTTCATCACATAGATATCCTGCCTATAGAATGTTGCATTTAATAAAGCCTGCTAATGCTAATCAGTTTGCTTGCATTTGTTGTTTCGATGCATAGGCCAGTTTGAGCCCATACATGTTTCTATTTGAAAGTCCTAACTGTTTTTTGTATGTCACCTAGATTTCTCCTTTTGAGAAACCTAAGTTAAGGTCTAGAACCACCCTGAAATAGAGGTCCAAATGCCTCCTGGACCATAGGCATGGGACGTGTAGTGCACGCATAGGGTACAACTTAGAATTGATTAGAGCGCTTTAGGTAAATAACTTAAAGATAGTAATTGGGCAGCATGAGATGATAGTTTGTGCCCGCTGAATAATATGAGTAACACCCCGTCTTGAAGGAGTTACGAAGTACTATTTATGTTGCGCGGGGTGATCCTTTAGGCTAAAAAACTTAGGACCCTCCTGTTGGCCCAAGAAATTGAATGGTTTTGAAGATTGAAAAAGTAACTCAAATATGAACCAGGTCCATCACTGGAGACATAGACACATGCAGAGTTAAGGCACGTGAGGTGCACATGCAGGAGATAAACAAAATCTGGGAAATAAGAGATATATCCTGATTGAAAAGATTGCAAAGTGATAAAGAGAAGGACTCCTTATTCAGTAAGAACAGAATCAAAGATAAGGAAGGATTTGAGGAGTTGAGATCTAGAACTCTTCCATCAAGGAAGAGTAGCATTAGAACTCTAGTAAATCTCTCGTCTACTAATCCTATATATTGTAGATTGTTCTTATTGTACAGGTACACACAAAAGCAGAAGTTAAGCAAGAATTGAGAGCAAAATTAGCAAGGAAATTTTGCAAGCAGTTCGTGTGAGATTTAAGTGTGCGACTCTGAAGCTACTTGTACCAGCTAGAAGAACCAGTTCCAACTATTGTCTTTTAGTCTAGTTTACTTGTAGTAGGTGATTTCAACTTGTACCTTTTCAGCTTTATCTAGAAGCGGGTACTGTGTGTTTCAAGTTATATCTAACTTGGAGTTTGTCGCAAATAACTAGAGGCTTGTTTGCCACAAAGGGATTATAGGTAATCCTAGGTTTACAAAAGAGTTTTTGTAAATGTTGTTTGGCTCACTGATTTAGTAAAGAGTTCGGGAAAATCCTACTGGGAAGTAGGTCGTGGTTTTTCACCTTTTGAGCCAGGTGTTATCCACGTAAAAATCTCTGTGTTCTTTATATTTGTATTTATTATTCCGCAAACAGTAGAGGTCGGAACACATAGAAGAACTTGGTCCTTCTATAGCTAGTGCACGCGAAAATCGGACACCACACAAATCACCCCTCTCTTATGTGGTATTGATTTTTAGAACATCAATTGGTATCAGAGCGGGTTATCTTTGAAGAGGCTAACACCTTAGGAGAAGATCAAAATGAGTGCAGTACCTGGGAACTGGGAAGGACAATCAACTGCTAGGCCTCCACTCTTCAATGGCCAGTACTACTCCTGGTGGAAGAGCAGGATGAGAGACCATATAATTGGAGAAGACTACGAGCTATGGGATATTGTTACTGATGGTCCTTTGGCCACCATGAAGACGAATGTTGAAGGAGTAGATGTGCCAAAGACAAGAGCTGACTGCACTGCTGAGGATTTGAGAAAGTGGGAGAAAAATGCTAAGGCCAAGAAGTGGCTTGTGCGTGGACTTGGTCCAGACGAGTACAGCAGAATTCAAATTTGTACTACTCCGAAGGAAATTTGGGACACTTTGCAAGTGGATCATGAAGGAACTGATCAAGTAAAGAGATCCATAGGTAATCTACTATATTCTCAATATGAGAATTTCTCTATGAAGGAAGAAGAGATTATTCAAGAGATGTACACTAGGTTCACTTCACTAACTAATGAACTGAAATCTCTTGGAAGGATACTTCTTGAGGAAGACAAGGTTGAGAATATTTTGACATGGGTTCACCAGTCTCTTGGGATAGCAAGATCACTGCAATTCAAGAATCCAAGAACATTGCAACTCTCAAACTGGATGAGCTAATTGGAAATCTTACTGCCTATGAACTTAGAAGGCAGACAATGAAGATGGATGTTCCCAAGAAGGAAAGGAGTTTGGAACTGAGAATCACTAAAGGAGCAGATCTGGAAGAAGATGAAATGGCCATGATCACCAAGTATTTCAAGAAATATCTTATGAGAGAAAAGGGCTCCTCAAGAGGTGGAAACTACAACAAGGCAAGGGTACTGAAAAAATGACTAACGAGGGCTGCTACAAATATGGAAAGACTGATCATCACATCAAGAACTGCCCTCAGTGGGAAGTTGAATGGAAAAAGGAAAGGTCTGAGCGAAGGAACCAAAAGAAGAAACAAGGTAATCCCAAGAAGAACAAAGTATCAATAAAGGCTATGGTCGCTGCTTGGGGAGAAAGTTCAGATGAGGAGTCAGATGATGAAGATGAAGATGAACAAGAACTTATGGCAATTGGTGAATCAGATGAGGAATCTCATGAGGAATCTGAGGTAAGTATATTTCATCTCAAAGACAAGATTAAGTTTTTGTCCAAAGAAAAACTCTCTGAATTATTGCTAGATTTTATTGATGAATCTGAATTAATTAATAAGGAAAAGGAACATCTGTCTAAGGAGTGTGTAATTTTAAAAACAAAGTATAAAAATCTGGAACTCAAAGTCAGTGAGACTGTGAGTGAAAACATTTCTATGAAGAACCAGGTTCATCCACTTGAGACAAATGTCCTAGAGTTAAAATCTGAAAATCTAAAACTGAAACTAGGAACCAGTAAGAAGATAGCTGAAAACTCTCAACTCACCTTAGAAGAAAATATAGTTAAACTAAAATATGAGTTGTATATGAAGGATGAACAGATAAGAGTGTTGAAGGAGGAACTTGGTAAGGTCAAGCATGATTTAGACAGAACTTGTAAATGGAACATATCCTCTGATGCTTTGACATGACTACATGAACATCATAGTAGCAATAGGAGAGGAATTGACTTTAGGAGTCAGCTGCCTAAATGAGATCCTAAAAGCAAGTACCTTACCCTTCCTGAGAACAAAATTTGTACCCACTGTGGTAAGACTGGTCACTACAAAAGTGAATGCAATGCAAAAGAGCAGGCCAGTCAAAAGAATAAAAGTTTTGTTCGTGGGAAGAATTGGTTACCAAATTGGGCCAAAAAGAATTTAATTCATCCTTTTGCTTATAGAAAAGGACCCAAACTAGTTTGGGTTCCTAAGACTAACCCCTGATTTCCTTTTGTAGGTTCAAGTGAAAGGAAGTAGCCAAATGTGGTATAGTGGCTGCTCAAAACACATGACTGGCAACAAGGACCATTTCCTTTCACTTGAGGACCTCAAAGGAGGAAATGCCTCCTTTGGAAATGGAAAGAAAGGTGAAATCATTGGGGTTGGTAAGGTAGGTAAGGATGAAACACATTCCATTGAGAATGTCTACCTGATAGATGGATTGAAATATAGCCTAATCAGTGTGTCACAACTGTGTGACAGAGGTAACTTGGTAGCATTCACCTCTAAAAAATGTTTTTTAATAAATCTTATCACTGATAAGATTGTTTTGCAGGGAAAAAGAGTGAACAATATATCATCATAGATCTTTCCACACTTTCAGAAAATGAATTAACATGCTTAAGTGTGATGGACAGTGATCCCCTCCTTTGGCATAAGAGACTTGGACATGCAAGTCTGAGTCAACTCAACAAACTAGCCTCCAAGGACTTAGTGATAGGTCTGCCTAACATTAAGTTCAAGTAAGACAAAGTTTGTGAGTCTTGTGCAAGGGGAAAGTAGGTAAGATCCTCTTTCAAAAGCAAGAAAGTAGTAAGTACCACCAGAACGATGGAACTGGTCCATATGGATCTTTGTGGTCCTATGAGAACATTAAGTAGAGGTGATAAGAGATATGTGATGGTGCTTGTTGATGACTATTCTTGATTTACCTGGACATTGTTTCTGACATCTAAAGATGAGGCATTTGACATGTTTACTTCTTTTGTTAGAAAAATTCAAAAACTGTTAGGCAATCAACTTGCATCAATTAAGTCTGATCATGGCACTGAATTTGAAAATGCTAAATTTGCCGAATTCTGTGATGAGCATGACATAAATCACAATTTTTCTTCCCCTAGAACTCCACAACAAAATGGAATGGTTGAAAGAAAGAGTAGGACACTTGAAGATATGGCTAGGACTATGCTTCTTTCTAGCAAACTACCCCATAGCTTCTGGGCAGAAGCCATTAATACTGCATGCTATATCATAAATAGGTGCATGACCTGACCTCTTGTAGAGAAGACTCCCTATGAGTTACTTAAAGGGAGAAAGCCTAATCTATCCCACCTTAGGGCTTTTGGTTGTAAATGCTTTGTGCACAACAATGGAAAAGACTCCCTAGGTAAGTTCGATCCCAGAAGTGATGAGAGAGTATTCTTGGAATATTCTTCACATAGTAAGGCTTATAATGTTTATAACAAAAGAACTATGTTTGTTGAAGAAAGTGTGCATGTAGTTTTTGATGAAACTAACATTCTTTTTGAGAAACAGGAACAAGAGGATGAAGAAGTTGGGCTGGTCAGAAACTCAGTCCAAATTGGAGAAACACTGGAGGAAGGAACAGGTGATGGAACAGGTTCATCCATCCCAGGCAACATGGCAGGGGGAATAGAACAAAATAATTCCCAAAATTCATTGGAACATGTGCTTGAGCCTGTTCCACATCAACAAGGCATTGAAGGATTTCAAGGAGTAACCAGTTGGTTGTGAAACCTTAAAGATATCAAAGTTCTCACCTTATTGAGAACATTATCACTGATCCAACCTATGGAATCAAAACCAGATCTTCTTTGAAAAATATTTGTGCTTTTGATGCCTTTCTATCTCTGATTGAACCTAAAAATATTGTTGAGGCTTTGCAGGATGCAGACTGGGTAAATGCAATGCAAGATGAGCTCAACCAATTCGAAAGGAGTCAAGTTTGGCATCTGGTACCAAGACCCCTGGATAGATAAGTAATTGGAACAAAGTAGGTCTTCAGAAACAAACTTGATGAAGATGGAACAGTTACAAGAAACAAGGAAATATTGGTGGTTCAAGGATACAGTCAGGAGGAAGGCATAGACTATGATGAAAACTCTGCTCCAGTGGCAGGGCTAGAAGCAATAAGACTTCTCATAGCCTTTGCTGCTTACATGGAATTCACTCCTCATTATATGGATATCAAAAGTGCCTTCCTAAATGGCTGTCTCAAGGAAGAAGTGTTTGTCAAGCAACCTCTAGGGTTTGAGAACAAGGAGAATCCAGATCATGTGTACAAACTTGACAAAACACTGTATGGACTCAAGCAAGCTTCCAGAGCATGGTATGAAAGATTATCAAAATTCCTACTTGAGCATGACTACAAGAAAGGTAAAATTGATTGTACTTTATTCTTGAAGGAAAAAGATAAAGATCTCTTGGTAGTTCAGATATATATAGATGACATAATCTTTGGAGCAACTGCTGATAAGCTAAGTAAAGAATTTGCTAAATTAATGGGGAGTGAATTTGAAATGAGTATTATGGGTGATCTAAATTTCTTTTTAGGCTTACAAATTAAAAAAAAATTCAAATGGAACTGTGATCCATCAACAAAAGTATGTTAAAGAGTTTCTTAAGAGGTTTAAAATGGAAGATTCTAAAGAAATTGATACCCCTATAGCAACAACCACAAAATTGGATGTAGATGAACCTTGTTCATCTGTTGATCAAAAGTTGTATAGGGGAATGATTGGTTCATTATTTTATCTTACTGCCAGTAGACCTGACATTGTTTTCAGCTAGGACTTTGTGCAAGATTTCAGGCTAATCCAAAGGAATCCCACTTAACTGCTTTGAAGAGAATCTTGAGATACCTAAAAGGCACCACTGACTCTGTCTTTGGTATCCAAAAGGTAGTAACTTAAATCTTGTGGGATATGCTGATGCTGACTATGCAGGTTTTCTAGTGGATAGAAAGAGCACCTCAGGTATGGCACATTTTATGGGCTCATGTCTAGTGTCTTGGGCCACTAAAAAGAAAAATTTTGTGGCTCTATCTACTGCTGAGGCTGAGTATGTGGCTGCAGCCTCATGTTGTGGTCAACTACTGTGGATTAAACAACAATTGATAGAGTTTGGAATCGATGTTGGATGCATACCTATCTTCTGTGATAACACCAGTGCTATAAGTATGACAAAGAACCCCGTTCATCATAAAAGATCTTTTCACCAGTCTCATGCTTTAAATAGCATACTCTTTTGCCATGTTTTGAGATGACCCACTGGTTACTAATGTTGTTTTCTCCATTGTTGAAAATTGAGGCTTGATCAAGAGGATTCTGACATGATGAACCTGGTTCATCAGTGTTGGTTCATCTGAAAGGCGAGGTATGTGTTCTCCACTATACACAATTTAAAATATTAATAGTTAATCATAAGTTGAACTCTACGTAATAAAGATCTTTTCAAAATCTATCCTTATCCCATTTTTGAACCAATTTTATATACCCTAAGATTCCAATAAAATTAAACCTCCTAGAACCTAGGGAGGCAGTAGTCGTCACCTCTAACTGATCAGTTGTAGAGGTGATAAGACATATATTTGACCGAAAAGCTGCCGTCATATTTTAATTACTTCTTTCTATTAAACCCCCCATCATCACCTCTGAAATCACTCACCAACTCTACAACCGTCGAAACCATTTCATCTTCCTTACCCTCATTCTCAATCCAAATTTTCTTCTTCCATCTTCAACCAAAAATGTCTAACCCTTCAGACAACCCTGGTACTCCACCACTTGTTACTCCATCTTCGACTTCTTCAACACCTACTCCACCAAGTCCTACTCCATCTCAACACAGTCCCACTATTCCTCAACCTAGCCCTAGTCCAGAACCCGGAAAAAAAGGGTTAAAATGCTTGCCAGAAAAATGGTGGCCACAGGTTCTCTCGCCAAAAAATTGAATGCCAAACTACAAGTCAGTCAGGTTGAAGAATCAGATAATTCAAGTGACTCGTTTGAATCAGCTACTGAGGAAGCAGTAGGATCATCTGATTCTGAATAGGTATCATCTGTACCAAAGATCACTTCTGAGACTGTGTCTGAAATAGCGGAGAACTTAGAAACATGTTTATTTTGGTTGGGTCTGTGATAGATGTGGAGTTTCCGAAAATGAGAAGAAGAGGTGGTAAAAATAAAATTGATAAAAAAAAATAGAGAGAGGGAGTTCGGAGTGAAGTGAGGGGAACAGGGGAAGAAACTACTAGTTTGGTTATCTGTGGTACTGAAACAATAGTAATAGAAGAGGGAGCCAAGAAGTCAGGGGGGAGTGAATCAGGAGAAGCGGCTGAGGGGTTGGTAAATATAGGGAAGTCTACAAATGAACCTGGTTCATCTACTGACGAAACCTTAGCAGATCTTCTGAAGAGGTTAGGTGACAGTTATAAGCTAAAGAAAAAAAGAACTCCCAAGGCTCAAAATTCTGGAACAGCTGGAGCAAGTAAGAAGAGGAAAGCCACTCCCTCTGTTGATTCTAAAATTACTCTTCCAAGAGTAAAAACCACAAGAAGCACACTAAGGCAGAGTGAGGAGGAGTTACAAAAATCCTTGGAAGAGTGTAAGAGAAAGAGGGTTGCAAGGGAAAGGAGAAAGTTGTTGAGCCTGTAAAGGATGTTTATATTGATGAGATGGACCTGGTCCATCAAGGTGAACACATGACAGAGGTTGAGATTCAGAATCCAAAACTAAATAAAGCCAAGACTTCCTCCAAGAAGTCTGCACCTGTGTCTGCTGAACCCTCAACTGTAGCCAAGAGAACCAGGTCTACAGTAAAACCCAAGAAAATGAAAACTGTTGAAGAAGATGACTGGAGTGATGAGGATGGAGCTGAGTCTGATGGTGAAAAGGATAAATTGACAAAATTTGGGAAGCACACAATTCTGAATGGGAGGTTGTTGAAATATTTGGAAGAAGAGGGCATGATCCAATTGTTGGAGAAGCTGGAAGTGCAGGGCTGGAAAGGAGTAACAGTTTTATTGAAATATGAGCAAGAAATTCTGAAATATCGCATTATACATTTTTGGGAAGACGTTGTATAGTAAAGTTCATTGGAAATGATTTGAGACAAGTAGGTCATAATTTTTCAAGTACCGAATTACCATATCGAAACCGAAATATTCAGTATGATATTTTGTTTAAGTTTAAAAAAAATTGATATGAGGTATGTTATATATATATATATATATATATATATATATATTACACAATACACATATTATTAGTTATAACATAAAGATAAGAAATATGTGTGTCAATGGATATTTTAAAACTGACTAAACCGACCGAATGGTAGCGTACTGAACAAATTTTTAGATATCTTTTAATAAAATTGTAGGTTTTTATATAAATTTATAACCATACCGATAATTAGGATATAATTTTTATTTTATGAAAATAAACCGAAAAATACCGAATAAATTTACATGTGAATAATATATTTATATATTAATTTTAAAAGTAATAATGCATTAAATTTTTTCTTGGGCCTTAAATTATGAAAACGGTTACATGCCAACAAGTAATTAATATCTGAAACTAAATTATTTCAGCATATTCACTAAACACAAGGTATTTTAGCGTTTATGAGTAGCAAACTACAATGTATTGAATATGTTTCCTTTCATTTGATTGGATTTATCATTATGAATATTTAATCTTCTATAGACTTTATTCTTTGGTCCCAACTTAGTTAATATCTTTATACTCGTGTGCTTTATAAATTCTTTGTCCTTACTTAGTTTATTTTACGCTGCTGTAGAATGATTGATGGATCTATACCTTGGTCATTTTCTTGTTTTCTTAATGCATAATCCTTTAAAGAGTAAAATATTTAGAAGGTTTTTCTAATCCCTATAAAAGTAAGTATGTTGTTGCATTCTACTTCTACTAGTGACTTTTATGAAATTAAAAAAAAAAATTAACCGAATTGCACCGGTACCGAAGAGAAACCGACATGATTGGGGCGATTTTGAAAAGTCTAACTCTGGTTATACATAATAGAATAACTGAAAAATTGATATGGTACAAATTTTAAAAATAACTGGTCGAACCGAACCTTTGACATCCCTGATAAGAAATCTAAAATTTTATTTTCCTTTATTCTCTAAGTTCATCAATTAACTCTAAGCAAGTAACAAGACATTTGTAATGATCAAATTTATTCTTTTGTATACAATTTTCTCTCTCTGAGTTGGTATATGTTGGTTTTGGAGAAAACTTTTGTAAAAAAATATTTTTAGTTTTGTACTTTCGAGTACTTTAATTAAGAATATTACCATTTATGACTCTATGCACTAGTTAGTATTCAAATCGAGATAAACTGAAGTTACCGAACCAAATAATCGAAACCGAAAAGAGAAAAATCGAATCATACCGAATTTAATTAGGTACGGTATTGGTATAACATTTTAGGAATATTTGACTTTCATGGAAGCGTTGCGTTTCAAACTTAAAGTATACCTGCTCATTGGGACATCAATTTAAAATATACTCCTCTTTTAGTTGTATGATTATACCTAAACTTGAGTTTATATTTTAGATCTAATAATCTTATGAACTGTTGCATGTTACCTAAATACAGGAAACGAAAATGTCTGCACGCAAGAAGTTTAGTTTTTCCTACATAAATTACTTTGGACAGAAAAACGAAGGGGGGAAGGAATCCCTTGATTATCAATTGCAGAGTTACAAAAATCGATTAAATTGATACTTGTTCTTTAGACTTCAACTTGAAAAATGGCTTCAATAATTGTTTACTCTAAAATCTGGATAACAATTAAACTTATATTGTTGTTTTAAGGATATGTGATATCACTCAATACAAATTAATAAGCGAGAAAATAATGAACTGAATTGAACTATAAGATAAACCAAACCAGTGTTAAAGCTGAACTACAACCTCGAATTGAAGTGACCTCGAGGTCGTAATGTAAGAGTAATGAAGAACGAACAATTTAGATGAACAGTAAATAAAGCAACAAGCAAGAAAGAAACGATTATATATCTTTTTATCCGTAAATAATGATGCGTACAAATGAATGAAATTCCTCTTTATATAGTAGAGGAACCCTAATTATGGTATACTTCTAATTACAGAAGAAAATCGTATAAACAGCTGATTAACCGCTATAGATTTGATCCATTCCGAGATTCACGCCACGATCCTCGACCAATCGCGAATATCTTGCCTATTCCGTTACAAAGCTATCCCGATATTACTCGAAGTTTGTCTCTTCTGGCATCGATTGATATCAACATCGATCTAGAAAGGGGCTCCGATTTCGGACTCGACATTTCAATGCAACATCATAGTCTCGATCAAATAGTGAAATCGGGTAATGCTTATTTCTACCGTAGACAGATAGTCCCCTCGTTTCTTAGAATACAATGATAAGAAACAATTTGAGCCTCGGTTTTCTTATGAACTCGGTAGATAGTGATGTCATCCTCATGACATAAGCGATAAAAGTGACCGAAACCGTTGGTATAGTTCCCCAAATCATTAATGCGCGTCAGTGGGCGGTCAACCACTAGAACCGTCGAATCGTCACCGTAAATCTATAAATATGGCTTCTTTTGTTGAATCAAACTTTTAATTTCATCTTCATCAATTCTTCTAAGTCTTTAACTCCCTCAATATCTTCTCTTTCATCACTCCTTAGGCCATCTCTGCTAGTTTCAAACTACCAGAACTTAATACTTTCCTCTTTCTTCTACTCGTATAATGGCGAAAACATCAAAAATTGTTCCACAAAAGGAAAAAGCTTCCTCTTTTTCTTCACGGTCGGCCGGTGATAAAACGGCGACGGAACCGCTCCCTAGTGAGTATGTTCCCGGCCCGTGTGTTATAAAGTCCGACTTCAAAGTCGAAAACCCTCCATCGGCCCTTGGCCGATGTGAGCATGTATCGAGATATATTTGCTCGATAACAGTGGGATATATCAAGAACGTTAAAAGGGATTGCAACTGGGGGGACAAAGTTGTACAGATCCCTTCTCCTGAATAAAGCATTACCACACACGTGGAAGAGTTTCTAAGTGTTTACACTTACCCTTTCACGATGGGTCCCCTCGACCCAGTTATCATAGACTTCTGTAAGAGATACCAAGTGACCCTTGGCCAAGTTCACCCTTCTTTCTGGCGCATTGTGATCATGATCTGGTTCTTCTCCACCAAAATTGAGGGGCTTTCGTTCACCCTCGACCACCTCATCAGGTTGTACCATCCCTGAATCTTTCGGGGGTCAATCAAACTACAACGTCTATCGACCAAGGCATTGTTCTTGAGTTTCGAAGAGGACAAGAACCGGGGGTGGATGAGCCCGTTCATTTGGGTGAGGACCTGTGACCTTATCCCGAAGGAAAAAATTCCAGTTCCCCAGAAATGGAACCCGGGACGTAAGTAACACTCTACTCGTTAATTTCCATGTTTCTCTTTTTGCTTTATTTAACATCTTCCTTTGTTGTGCAACGGCTGCTTGGATGACTCAAGCGGTTCCTGACCTCGAAGACTGGGTTCGGAAACTGGCCTTGACTTCCTCTTATGCTGAGCGCTATTGGCGCGACTTGTCAAAAGGAAAATGGGAGGCAACGAATCATGGTGAGTTCCTTTCTCCTTATCTCCGAGGCGCTGGTCACATTTATTTTTCTTACTCAGTTTCTTTTTGTGCAGACCTGAACAAGGACGCAGTCTTGAGGCCTTCGAGTAGCGAGGAATAGGCTAAGTCCCCAGTTCTGAAGTTGGGGAAAGATAATAAGAGGAATAGTGTCTCGACGTCTGAGGACCCCAAACCCAAAAATGCACCACCTCGAAGACCCATGAGGAAAATTATTCCTCTTACTGTAGATTCAGTCCAAAGGATTAGGGAAGAAGAAGAGAAAGACGAAGGCGATGACTTGGCGCCGGTGATTCGAGTAAGAAAGACCTCCGAGACCGCCAAGTCCCCTAAGCCGGCGGTGGTTGCCGATAACCTGCCTCGTGATGAGGAGGTTTCGAAGAAAGATTCGGGCAAAGCCCCATAATCACCCGAGGTCGAGATCATCACTCGCCCAAAAACCATACCAGAGGGGGTTAGTTTCGAGATCCCTATAGCTGAACAGAGCGCCCCGAGCGACTCGCTCAGGGTAATGACAGCAGATCATTCACCTTCTCTACCGGATTTCTCCAAGGAGGCGATAAGAGATGCTCAGTCTATAAGGACCCCCGAGATAAGAGGAGTCCCCAGTGAAGAGGATCCCTTTTGGGATTGTTTTTCTGGGGTCGATGATGCCCTTGAACTCAACGATGCATCTACACTCTTTGAAGAGGCCCAACGCCTTCTGAACCGAGTAAGTATTAATGTTGTCGGTGTAATTTTCTTTCATTTTACCTTCCTTCTATCTAACTTCCATATTTTCTCATATAGGCCTTCTCCAAGTCTCGGGCTGACTTAAGTCAGTGTGAGGCCGATCTTCAAAACCTTTCAGAGGAGAGAAATGCTCTCAAGCTCCTCTTTAGGCAGAAGGATGAGGAGCTCAGGGAAATCCAAGCTGACTTGGACAAGACCCGTAAGGAGGAAACTAAGCTGAACGAGTAGGTAAATATTCTTTTGAAAAAATACGGTCTCAATCCAAGGGTGGAGGATAACATTTCGATGTCTCAGTTGCAACAAAAAATTGAGAAGATCGAACTATTCCGGGGGGAGGTCAATCGGGTTAAAGATTACTGCCGTAGGTGGAAGGAGGGCATGGACCGCTTTGCTATGGAGAAAGAGGCTGCCTTGGCTCAACTGTCATCGGTCGAAGCCTAACTTCAGAATGCTAGGGAGAAATGCTCGGTCGAGGCCAAGAGGATCGAGGAACTCGAGGCTGAACTCTTTGAGGCCCAAAATGAGGCCGAAAAGGCGAAGGCCTAGGCTGACAAATTAGTAGCTACATAGCTGGCTGATGCCGAGGCTGCTCAAGCTCGGCTGAGGGAGGCCACCGATAGAGCGCAATGGACTGCTTAGCTGGCTAAGTGCCAATCTCGAAGGCAGACCCTCGAGGAGTTTATGCCCGAGGTTTCGACCTTTCTGAGGAGATAGTTCAAGCAAAGATGCACGAAGCCGATGCCAGGCTATTTTCCTCTTCCAATGATGAAGATGACGATGAAGGCAACAAGAGCGGGTCCGATAAAGGTGAGGGGCCCAAAGAGAAAACTTCCCTCGATAAAGAAGTCACCCCCGAGCGTATCTAGGACTCTTGTACTTTTTTCTTTTTTGTGTAAGACCCTTGTCGTCCCTTTGTAAATACTTTGTTCAAATAAATAAAATATTTCCCTTTTGAATTTTTTCTCAGTTTTGCAACCTGCTTTGTGCCTTGTAAAATTTTAACATACTTCATAATATGTTTAAGACTCCAGATTTGGGAAATTTGACCAAAGTTACAATAATACTGCTTTCATAGTCGAGTTCGAGTAAAACTCGAACTCGAAGTAATAGAACCCTTAGATTTGTATTGAGTGAGAACGGATTCTCGAACTGTAGTCGAGTGAGTTTTTACTCCAGCTCAAAGTAGTGGAACCCTTAGGTTCTAATTGAGTGAGAACATATTCTCGAACTCTAAAATGTAATGGCCCTTAGGCTCTTTGGATCATGCCGATATTGCTTTATAAAAATTTCGTTATGCCTTATCATGAATGTTTTACCCATTGGATTTTTTGAGGGTTTAATATTGATCGAAACCCCTTTCCCTTATATGCCTTAGCACAAATTGGTATTTAAATAATTTGATACCTCTTAAGGTTTTTCGAGGGATGATATCATCTAAGACCTTTGATTATTTTGCCGAGGGTAGCCTTTTTTAACCGGTTTTTTCAAAGAATTGAAAAGCCTATTTTTATTGCGGGATTTGGACGTCTCCGAGCCACGTTAGTTTGGACGTAGCCTTTGGGTATGCCTCTTGGGCTTATTTTCCCAATAACACTTCGAACTTGTTCAAAGTGTTAGTCCCTGAGAATGGTGGCCTTGGCCTAATAATCGAGGGTTGCCTCTTTGAGGTCTTATGGTTTCGAAGATAGTTTGATCATGTTGATTTTCGACGGCAGTCCCCGAGTATGGGGTTGATCGTTCGAGGTGTAGTTGTACCTAGACCTTGAGCCAATTTTGACAAGAAATTGTAAGTATGGAGCTTGTAAAGTAGAAATTTTCATTAAGGCACAAGATATCTGGTAAGAAAAATTACTTCTTTAAATAGTTCATACATGCGTACATGTTTTCCCGTTAGGGCTCGAATAATGTATATGGACACGGTTCATTCGACCATATGGCCCATTACAAAATTTTCCAATCGAGACCCTGTCGACATGAATCATTTTCCTTGAAAATATAACATCCGAGGGTGCCCCCTAGTATTCGAGGTTGATTGTAAGGAAGCCTCAGATACTCTAAGTCAGCACGAATGATGGTTGCCTCATTAAAAACCTTACCGGAAAAACCCATTTGGGATAAAAATCGGTCGAAAGGAAAAAAAGTGAAACGAGTGCTTTAAGGTCATAATATCTTCCTGGTTGATAAGAACTTCGATGCTTTTGCTCGAACACCTGAAAATAAGTTAGTGTAGAATGTAAATGAAAAAGGAGAAGATCATACCTTAACAATAATATCGCTTGAGGAGTGAGATGTTCTAATTATTTGGTAGTTTCTCACCGTTTATCGTGCCTAGCTTGTATGATCCCTTTCCGACGATATCAAGGACTTGATATGGTCCTTCATAATTTAACCTGAGCTTTCCTTCGTTAGGGTCTCGAGTGTTGAGGGTGACTTTTCTCAGAACCAAGTCCCTGATTCTAAAGTGGCGAAGGTTGGTCCTTTGATTATAATACCTTTCGGTGTGTTGTTTTTGCGCGGCCATTCGAATGACAGCGGCTTATCGTTTTTCATCTAACAGTTCGAGGCTAGTATTCATAGCCTCGTGATTTGATTCTTCCGTTGTGTATCAAAATCTGGCGTTGGGTTCCCTGACTTTGACTGGAATTAAGGCTTCAGAGCCATACAATAAGGAGAACGGTGTTGCTCCCGTACTGGATTTTGATGTTGTTCGATATGCCCAAAGGATTTCGGGTAGAATTTCTCTCCATTTTTCCTTGGCCTCGTTCAATCTCTTCTGTAGGTTCTGAATGATGGTCTTGTTTTTCAATTTGGCCTACCCGTTTCCGCTTGGATGACACTATGTTGATAAGATCCTTTTTATTTTGTGCTCTTCGAGAAACTTTGTTACCTTGCTGCCGAAGAATTGCTTTTTGTTGTCGTACACAATTTCGGCAGGTATCCTGAATCGGCATATGATGTGATCCCAGATGAAGTCTATAACTTCTTTTTCTCTGGCTTTCTCAAAGGCCTATGCTTCAACCCATTTAGAGAAATAGTCAGTCTTAAAAAAATGAATTTAGCTTTACCTGGGGCCGATGGCAGAGGGCCGGCGATATCCATCCCCCATTTTATAAATGGCCATGGGTATAGGACCGAATGAAGTTGTTCTCCGGTCTGGTGGATCATTGGTGCATACCTTTGACACTTATCACATTTTCGAACAAATTCTTTAGTGTCCTTCTCCATGCTAGCCCAATAGTATCCTGCTCTGATGATTTTGTGAACTAGTGATTCGGCACCGGAGTGGTTCTCACAGATACCTTCGTGAACTTCTCGTAGGACATAATCGGTGTCCCCTGGTCCCAAGCATACTGCTAACGGTCCGTCGAATGTCCTCCTGTACAATGTTCCATCCTCAGCCAATGTGAATCGAGCAGCTTTTGTTCCTAGATCCCTCAATTCCTTAGAGTCCGATGGGAGCTTTGCGTTTTTTAAATACTCAATATATTTATTCCTCCAATCTCAGGTTAGGCTTGTGGAGTTTATCTTAACGTGATCCTCTTTGATTACTGAATTTGAGAGTTGAACGACAGTACCCGAGCTGATTTCATCATCCTCGACTGATGATCCCAGATTTGCAAGGGCATCGGCTTCGCTGTTTTGTTCTTGAGGTACACGTTGCGAAGTCCATTATTTAAAAAGATGTAATATCGCCTGTAGCTTATCCAAATACCTTTGCATTCTATCCTTTCGAACCTCGAAGGTTCTGTTTACTTGGTTTACTACCAGTAAGGAGTCACATTTGGCTTCAATAACTTCCGCTCCCAATCTTTTAACTAGTTCGAGACCTGCAATCATGGCCTCGTACTCGGCCTCATTGTTAGTAAACTTAGAAGTTTTGATAGATTGCCTAATAGTGTTGCCCGTAGGTGGCTTCAAAATGATACCTAGCCTGGACCCTTTTCACATTCGAAGTGTCATCTGTAAAAAGGGTCCACACCCTTCGATGATGTACCCGATTTTAACAAAAGTTCCTTTTCGACTTCGGGTACGAGGGCTGGCGTGAAGTCGGCCACGAAGTCTGCTAAAATTTGAGACTTGATGGTCGTTCGAGGTTGATATTAGATATCGTACCCACTGAGTTTGACGGCCTATTTGGCCAATCGACCCGACAGTTCGAGCTTATGTAAGACATTATGGAGCGGGTAAATGGTTCACACACATATTGGGTGACATTGGAAATATGGTTTTAGCTTCCTAGAGGCGCTTATTAGAGCTAGTGCCAATTTTTTTAAGTGTGAATATCGAGTTTCTGCTTCTCCTAGAGTTCGACTTACATAATAAACAGGAAATTGCGTACCTTTCTCTTTTCGAACTAGGACACCACTTACTGCGATTTTTGAGACTGCTAAGTACAAATCGAGATTTTCATCTGCCTTTGGAGTATGAAGCAATGGTGGGCTCGAGAGGTACTATTTTTAATTCTTCTAACGCATGTTGGCATTCCGGGTTCCAGGAGAAATTGTTCTTCTTTTTGAGTAGTGAGAAGAATCTATGGCTCCGATCTGATGATCTCGAGATGAATCGACCTAAGGCAGCAATCCGCCCTGTCAGCCTTTGTACGGTTTTAATGTTGTCTACGATTGTGATGTCTTAGATAACCTTGATTTTATCGGGGTTGATCTCAATCCCCCGATTTGACACCATAAAGCCGAGGAACTTGCCCGAACCGACCCCGAAAGCACATTTCTCGGGGTTGAGATTCATGTTGTATTTTCTCAGTATCTTGAATGTTTCCTGCAAATATGTCATATGGTCCTCTGTGCACAGGGACTTAACTAGCATATCATCAATATATACTTTCACTGACTTACCTATTTGTTCTTCGAATATTTTAGCGTTGGTAGGTAGCACCTGCATTTTTTTAGCCCAAAAGGCATTACGTTATAACAATATGTTCCATACTTAGTGATGAATGAAGTTTTTTCTTGGTCTTCCAGGTTCATTTGGATTTGGTTGTACACGGAATAGGCGTCGAGAAAAATAAGGATCTCGTGGTCGGATGTGGCGTTGATCATACGATCGATGTTGGCGAAAGGAAAAGAATCCTTGGGGCATGCCTTATTCAAATCCTTATAATCTACACACATCCTAAGTTTGTTCCCTTTTTTAGGCACTACGACTACATTTGCTAACCATTCGGGATATTTTACTTCCCGAATGGATCCTATTTTTAGTATTTTAGTTACATCGTCCTTGATGAATGCGTTTTTTACCTCAGACTGGGGCCTTCTCTTTTGTTTTACTGGTCTGAACTTCGTGTCCAGACTTAATTGATGTGTTGTTATCTCTGGTTGGATACCTGTCATGTCTAAGTGGGACCAAGCAAAACAATCCATGTTATCAATAAGAAATCTAATGAGTTTTTCCCTTAGTTCGGGGGTTAACCCCGTACCTTGGTATACCTTTTGTTCGGGCAGGTACTCGATCAATATAACCTATTCCAACTCTTCGACTGTTGATTTGGTGGCGTCGGAATCTTCAAGGATAACGAAGGTTCGAGGGGTCGAATAATCGTCATTTTCTTCTTCCTCCATTCACTGCTTCTCCGATTGAGTCGAGGCTGGTGGCTGTGATTTCATGTTTTCCTTTGATGTCCGATCCCTTCGATGTTGAAAGTGCTGATATCGGTATCAGCTCATCGATCGTGAATATTTCCTTTGCATCATGCTGCTCCCCTATACTGTTTTCACCCCTTCCGGTGTACGGAGTTTCATTATTTGGTGGAGAGTCGGAGGGACTGCCCTCATATTGTGAATCCAGGGCCTCCCGAGTAGGGTGTTGTACCTCATCTCGCCCTCGATTACATGGAACTTGGTTTCTTGGATAGTTCCAACCACGTTCACCAGTAGGATGATCTCTCCTTTAGTATTTTCGTTGGCCATCGCTGCGGGCACAAGTTGGTCTTGTAATCTAAGCTGCTCCACGACCCTCGATTGGATGATATTTTCCGAGCTACTTGGATCCACTAAAACACGCTTAAATTGAACTTTATTTAATAAGATAGAAATTACCAGAGCGTCGTTGTGAGGTTGAGAAATTCCTTCTTCTTCCTCATCATTGAATGATATGGTTCCTTCTGGCACATAATCTCGAGTTCGTTTCTCCCTAGTAATTAATACCTTAATGCGTTTGAACACAGGCCCTTGTGGAATATCGACCCTACCGACGATCATATGGATCACATGTTACGGCTCTTGCTGTTCATTTTTCCTGTTGTTGTCCCTTTATAAGAAATGATTCTTGGCCCGATCACTTAAGAACTCTCGAAGGTGACCCTCGTTGAATAGACGGGATACCTCATCTCTTAATTGTTTGCAATCCTCGGTTCTGTGTCCATGTGTGCCGTGATACTTACACATCATGTTGGGGTTTCTTTGGGAAGGATCAGTCTGTATGGGCCTAGGCCACCTAGTATATTTGATTCTCCCAATTGCAGATACAATACCTAATGTGTCGACATTAAAGTTATACTCCGACAATCAAGGTGCCTCTATGGGATCGGCATGCTTATCAAAACCATTTTTTCTCATAAATCCCCGAGAACTCTATCCTCGATCATTTCTTCGATCATTTCAAGCGGAATTACGTCTAGGACCGCCGTTCCTGTGATCTGTGATGTATGGTTGATATCGGTCTTTGTTCGACCAAGGTTCCCTATCGATGTCCCTCTAATTTCTATATGCGGAACTATTCGGATATACAGAACCTGAAGGAGTTCCTAATTGGTCAATTGGTACCGATTATGTACATCGGCCCAGGTCACCGCTAGATACTCGATCAAATTTTGCTTCAGTTGATTTTATGTTATCGAACTTCGTTCATTCAACCCCTGAGTGAAATCTTGAATGGACCAATCATCTGTGACTAGTGGAAACTCCATGCGTTCTATTTGAAATCGGGACACGAACTCCCTCAGCATTTCATTATCCTTCTGTTTTACTTTGAAAAGGCCTGATTTCCTCGTCGCAACCTTTGTGGCCCCGACATGTGCCTTTATGTGGTACCAAATCATTGCCCTCTTCGATAGAGTCTCTCCGAACTTCTTCAATAAAACAGATTCGATCTTATCATCTTCCAAATCATTACCTTTGATGGCACATGTATAAGAGGTGACATGATCATTCGGATTAGTGGTCCCATTGTACTTAGGTATATCCGGCATACAAAACCTTTTGGGAATGGGCTTCGGAGCCTCACTTGGAGGAAACGAATTCTGTACAAATATCTTCGAATCCATACCTTTCAAAATTGGCGATGCCCCTGGTATCTGATCAACTCGAGAGTTGTATGTTTACAATTCTTATCATTTGCTTCAATTTTCTTCTCTCCCGACTCAATTCGTTTGGTGAGCTCCTCGAGCATTTTCATTATTGCAGGATCAGTCTCTGATTCGTTATTATTCGACCTCTCTGGTACTGGCTTGGTACTGCAGGTGGATTCCGGTTCGACCCCACTCAAAGTTCTATGTTGATTTTGTAGCTGTGCAATAGCGGTTTGTTGATCCTATAGCATTTTGAATATTACCTGGAGACTGACTCCTCCATCTCCTCCGACCTATGCACCTTGGCCACCAGATCAGCCTTCTCTGCGTACACTCCCTTCGAGGTCTACGCCCAGGTTAGCATTCAAAGCAATGTGTGAACTGACGTCCACAGGGTTGGCAACCGGTGCTCCCTCGAAATCAGCTTGTGGCACCTCGACCCCTGGAGCAATTACATTTTCGTTTTTCCCGTAAAATCCGAGGCCATTGTCACCATGTGTGGGTGCATTTTGTGAGTTTGACATGTTTTAACCTGAAAGCAAAAATACTTGACAAGAACAAGCGTAAAATAGTGTGTGTTATCGGAATCAGTATTGAATAATCACTATTATACTTAGCCCCACGGTGAGCGCCAAACTGTTTACCCTAAAATCTGAATAACAATTAAACTTATATTGTGATTTTAAGGATATGTGATTTAATCCAGTACCAATTAATAAGAGAGAAAGTTAATGAACTGAATTTAACTAGATAAACCAAACCAGTGTTAAAGCTGAACTTTGACCTCGAATTGAAGTGACCTCGAGGTGGTAATGTAAGAGCAATGAAGAATGAACAATTTAGATGAACAGTAAGTAAAGCAACAAGCAAGAAAGAAACGATTGTATATTTTTTTCTCCGTGAATAATGATGCGTACAAATGAATGAAATTCCTCTTTATATCGTAGAGGAATCCTAATTATAGTGTACTTCTAATTACAAAAGGGAATTGTACAAACAACTGATTAACCGCTATATATTTGATCCGTGCCGAGATTCAGGCCACGATCCTCGACCAATCGTGGATATCTCGCCTTTTCCGTTACAAAGCTATCCCGATATTACTCAAAGTCTGTCTCTTCTGGCCTCGATTGATATCAACCTCGATCTAGAAAGGCGCTCCGATTTTGGACTCGACGTCTCAATTTTTTAATGCAACATCTTAGTCTCGATCATATAGTGAAATCGGGTAATCCGATTTCTACCGTATACAATAATGTAGGCAACTTGATACTACTTCCATGTGATTCTGGACCTGTATACGTATACCGAATAAGTGTAATTATAAAAGTTTCAATCATTCTCTTAAAGACGCCATGCATACTTCATCTTATTTGCCTCCCTCCTATATGGTTCTGTAATATTTTAAACTTATAGTTGACAAAGTTATATTACTCTCATTTTAATATCTTGTATAGTTGGATGTATGTGCTTCATTTCTAAACTATTGAATAAACAATGTCGGTATCAAAATTAATGACACATATATGTAGGAAAGTTAACTTACTAGATGAAATTAATGCACGTGAACTTCAGAACAAACAGCTCATTAATAAGATATTTGAAAAAATTTATAGGCAGAATAGACTAGTAAATACTTGTACTTAATCGGGTTTGTCATTCCAGTCTCTGTATTCAACGAAACTTCATTTAGACACTTATCGTTGTTCAAAGATCGTAATTTAAACCCCTCTTACCATTGATCGAGCATATGTGGCAACTTTATTACTGAGATGTATAAAATGCGTATATTTCACGCGTACAAGGAGCGTGAATATAAAATTTTACAATAAAAATAATTAAAATAACAACGACAAAAACAAAAGAAATCAAAAAAACATACTGTAAGTTTCTCTCTCATTTTACCCACTCTGTCATGACCCAAATTACCAAGTTGTGATGGTGCCTATCGTAGTAATAGGCCAGCCGACTCACTACTCAACATCACAATATTTCATTTAAAAAAAGTATTTGCTTTCCAGCTATTTAGCGATAAATCTTTCGTCAAAAAATCCAAAACAAAGAAAAATACGGAAATAAAAGCCCAACATCGGGTGTCACTAGTCATGAGCATCTAAGAAACAAGTATGATAATGCTACGACCAATACAGTCTGGAAAACTAACAAGGTAACTATAGGAAGATAGGAGGGAGAAGAGCAAGGCTACGATCGCAATGCAGCTACCTTTCTAACTCCAAAGATCCGCGGTGGAAGAATCAACACTCGCTCGAACGTACAGTATCACCTGGATCTGCACACAAGGTGTAGGGAGTAACGTGAGTACGCCAACTCAGTTAGTATAACCATAAATAAAGGCTGAGTAGCAATGACGAGCAGTAAAACACATAAAGATCATAATATGAAATCTTAGTGAAACAACATACTTTCAAATCAGTATTTGAGTCAAAACATCTCGTAAAAATCCAGTTTCGGTAGAAAACATTTGTACATATATTTTTCAACAGTTTCAATAGAGGCTCAATGCAAAATAGAGTAAAAATAATGAAGTCATAAACTACCCCTCGGGCAAAATATCACTCATAATCAGCCCCTCGAGCAAGCCTCACACTCACTCATAAACAACCCCTCAGGCATACCTCACAATCACTTGTAACATCCTCTTGGTCATACCTCAATATCACTCATGCCTCCCAATCACTCGTCACTCGGCACTCGCACTCAATAGGTCCCTGCGCTCACTGGGGGTGTGTACAGACTCCGAAGGGGCTTCTTCAGCCCAAGCGCTATATCAAGCCAAATCATGGCATCAAATCACTCAGGCCCTCGGCCTATAATAGACATCATGTGGCATGCAGCCCGATCCCATATAATATCCTCACAAATCAAGCCCTCAGCCTCACTCAGTCATAAATCTCACAAGCCACTCGGGCATTTCAGTAAAATCAGGGGACTCAGCCTAAAACAATATTTATGTGCATCAAAATCGAGTAATAAAACTGAATTATGCAGTAAACAGGTAAAATCATGATTGAGTGTAGATTTCAAATCAAAACAGTGAGCGGATAGTAAGAAAATGACACTGGGGGTCCAAACAGTACCAGCACAAGGCCCAAACATGGCATTCAACCTAAGTTATAAGAATTCTTTCTAAAACACATAGCTATTATACAATTTCAAACAAAATAGGCAACTTTACAGTTGCTACGGGACGGACCAAGTCACAATCTCCAACGGTGCACGAACACACGCCCGTCTTCTAGAATGTGACTCACCTCAATATAGTAAAATGATACGAAATTCGGGGTTTCATACCTTCAGGACTAGATTTACAATTGTTACTTACCTCAAACCGGATAAATATCAAGCCCGCGATGCTCTTGCATATATTATCATCAATATAAGCAAAAAGAATGAATTCCACATGGAAAATTATCAAATTAGACCAAAAATATCGAATTCGGTTCAAACCCGGCCCTCGGGCCCACATCTCGAAACTCGATAAAATTTATAAAACTACAAAGCCCATTAACTCATGAGTCCAACCATACTAATTTTGTCAAAATCCGACCTCGTTTGATCCCTCAAATCCCCAAATCAAACACTCCAATTACCAAACCCTAATCCCCTCAATATCATCCCTAATTCCTACTAATTACATGCTTAAACAACTGAAAATTACCATGATCACGAGTATTAATCTCAAATAACTTACTTTAATGTAAACCCCCTTGATTCCCTTTTCAAAACTCTCCAAAAAGCTCCAAAAACCGAATAGAAAATTTGAAGAATGCTCAAAAATTCGCGAAGTGTTCCTTTTATACATTCTGCCCAGGCATCTCGCACTTGCAGTCCCTGACACGCACCTGTGCAACCACACATGCGGTCCAAACATCCGCACCTGCAGATCTCACTTATTCGTTCACCTTCCGCACCTGCGGCTTTTCACTCGCACATGCGGGCTCGCAGGTGCGACAAGACCTCCGCACCTCAACCCTCAGATTCCCATTTCTGCATACGCGGCCCATATCCATACTTGCGACCTACGCAC
Organism: Nicotiana paniculata; assembly: GCA_005239505.1. Classification (NCBI taxonomy): domain Eukaryota; kingdom Viridiplantae; phylum Streptophyta; class Magnoliopsida; order Solanales; family Solanaceae; genus Nicotiana; species Nicotiana paniculata. Next base: position 23,968 of record ML313532.1, read on the forward strand.
CTGCGCTCCCCATTCAGCAGGTGTGGAAAAACACCTGCAGTTCCCAAACCAGCAGAATCAGCAGTTCTTCAACACCAAAAATCAACCAATGAACCACCCGAAACACACCCGAGGCTCTTTGGACCTCCACCAACAATACCAACAAGTCACATAGCAATATACGACTAAGTCGAGCCTTCGGAACAATCAAAACAACATCAAAACACTAAATCAACCTCGGATTCAAGCCTAAGAATTCCTAAACTTCTAATTTTCGTAAACGACGCCAACACCTACCAAACCTCGTCCGAATAACCTCAAATTTTGCACACACGTCACAAAATGTCACTACGAACATACTCCAACTTCTGGAATTCCATTCCGTCCCCGATATCTAATTTTCCACTACCGAACGGAAATTGCCAAATTTTCAATTTTATCAATTCAAGCCTAATTCTACCACGGACCTCCAAATTACATTCTGAACACGCTCCTAAGTCCAAAATCACCTGACGGAACTATCCGAACCATAAAAAACTCAATCCAAGATCGTTTACTCATAAGTCAACTTCCGGTTAGTTTTTCTAACTTAACTTTCTAAATAAGAGACTAAGTGTCTCATTCCACTCCCAAACCACTCCGGACCCAAACCAACCAACTCGATGCAGCATAATAAAGTTGAATAACACACAAAGAAGCAGAAATGGGGAAAACATGGCTATAACTCTCGAAACGACCGGCTGGGTCGTTACACACTCCCTCCCCTGTTATTTTGTTAATGTTTGTTTTCAGTATAAAATTGTTGTAATTTGATTGATAGAAATCTTTGTCTTAATTATGCTTGTATGGTTGGTGTTATGTATGGATGAAGTTAAATTTACCCAAATCTGATGTAGTGTAATATTAGGAATCCTTTTCTGGAAGCGAGATTTAATAGAGGAGGGACGGGATTTGAAGCTAGTGAAATCGTGTAGATGTATAGGAAGTGATGAGTGATGGAATGGAGGCTTCTTCCATGGATCGCGAATCTCCGCCGCGTACCGCCCCATGGCCGCTTCCGAACGCCACGGAAGTGCGATTCCTTTGATGTTCGAACATGCTGACTAGTGTTTCCTTGAGAGTCGTCGCACATGGTGGAACTTTGAGGGACCATGAACACGATCAATGTATAGTTGTAAGGAACAAAAGGGGAACGAGGGACAAAATCCACTAATCACAGTGAGTGACTAAAGGGTTTGGTCAACTAAGAGGTTTTGAGTGATATTTATAACTGCCTTGCTAAACGCCGGCAGAATTTAGGTAGTGCTGGAAGAAGGTTTTTTAGAGTGGATCTGGAAATGGGAGTGTTCATGGTGTTCACTAGATTTGGTGGCATGACAATGATGGAGAAGGTGATGGTATAGAAGAAAGAGAAATAAAGAAAAGGTTCAAAAAAGAAAAGAGATAGCAGTATTACTATTTCTTTTTCATGTAAAATTAAAAAGAAAGGTGACGTGGATTCTAGAATCATGTGATTGAGAGACACGCGATGTCAAAGGGGTTTAAAAATACTGATTTTGAGCTATTGTAAGTGTCTCGATGAAATTTTGTTGAGTATGAGAATCGGGATGACAAATAAAAATAAGTAAACTTTGTTGAATATGGGGACCGAGATGACAAACAGAAATAAGTAAAAGTGTTTAAAACTAAAATCAGAATAATCTAGGTACATGTTAGCCATGTGGGCCTACTTTGGCAAATGTTTTACAGAAAATGTAGGGGGGGAAATGTGAAAATTGCATGGGGCACCCTATTTGGTCCCCCCATTTAACCTGTGTCCATATTTTTAAAATTATTTAACTTATACCCTAATTTTGACAACTTCAGATCCTGCGACCTATGCACTCCTTTCGTCGTCTTCTTCTTCTTCTTCTTCTTCTTCTTCTTCTTCTTCTTCTTCTCTCAAACATGTTATCATGTAAGTTATACATATTATTGTTTCTTGAAATTGGACAAAGCGACAAATCAAGAAGAAAGAAAGACTCGTCACTGCCTCTTAAACATTAATACATCCCAACACAAAATACGTAAATAATAAAATAAGAGTTTATTGTCAAAACTCGAAGAAGCATCAACTGAAGTTTGGGACTGCAGGGCAAAACTTCAGACATTACCAGGTTAAATTTTGTCTGAAGTTTGCAACTATCATGCCAGAAAAAATTATCTGAAGTTCAAATATAACAAGTTGATTTTGTTTGAAGTTTGCACTACAAACTAAAAAATTTCAAACTAATTTGTCTGAAGTTTGCACTACAAACTGAAGAACTTTAAACTAATTTGTCTGAAGTTTGCACTACGAACTGAAGTTTATTTGATTGCTTTTGCAAGTCAGGCCAAACTTTAGATGAAAATATCTGAAGTTTTACTTTGATAAGGTCACACTTTAGGTAAAAAAATTTGAAGTTCAAACTTCAGACATAAATTCTTGCTACTTCAGGCCCCCTATGTCTGAAGTTACCCGAAAAGTGGGTTCGCTTGTAAATTTTTTTACAAAGCGGGTATAAGTTAAATTGTAACCCAAAAACAGGGTAGAGATGCAAATCGCCCGAAAAAAACAACTTTGATTTAAAATTGATAATCGAAATATAGCCACAATTTCAAAGTAATAAAAATTTAGTCATTTTTTCATGTAAAGATAAAATTTAAACGAAAACATCGTTAAAAATTCGTAAATATTCCAACATAACATGTTGAAGCACAATTTTTTTACATATATACTGAAATTCTACAATGTGTTGGAGTGCCAAACATAATTTATTGAAAGTTTATACGCAGAAATCATCATAATCCAATATATTATGATGAAACTTTCTATTTTTCAATTATGATATTTTTGTCTAGATAATTATTTTTAATGACTATATAAACATTAACTATATCTACTCTATATTTCTACGTCCAAACAAGGTGAAAAGTAAAAACACCATAAGCCAACATTGATAAAGACACGACGAGCATGTGACTTCGGCCAAAAGCTTAAGTACTGCAGTTTCTTTTCCTTCTTGTTCAATCCCTTTTCAGTTTTCAGTCCAATCACTGATTATAAGCAATTTTTTTCTTTTTTTTTAAATTTCTTTCTTTTTGTCACTTTTATTTACTATTTTAAAACGTAAAGAAGACTTTAAATCTTGTAATTTAAGTTAAACGCGTGTATGATATTCATAAGTATTATTTAAATTTTATGATTTTAAATATGTCATATTATTCGATAGAGGAGTATTATTAAATACTCCTATAAAATATGAATGCTTGAATTAGAAATTTATTAGATATAAATTGAAATGAAGGCTCTTTCAAAAGACTATGTTAGCGTTTGGCTATAGATTCCTAATCTTTTTAAAAAAAATTCTGATTTGGGTAAAGTTTAGTTTTAATACGAAATTCTGTTTGAACATAATTTTTCAAAATATTTTTCACTTCCTTTTTTGAAAAAACATGAAATGTGACTTATAGTCGTAAGTTCTAAAAACAATAAAAAATAACCAACAACGCCAAACAAACAAACTTGCTAATCCTGTATATGCAGAACCTTCATCGATGCCAGCCATTATCATTATTACAAATCATACTCCTGAACATAGATAAATTTTGGCACAAGATTATCATATTTATAATGAACTACATAATACACTATCATAAAATCATAACCTGATATTTCAATATCAACCGCTAATAACACAATTACTAGTCACTATAATCCGTCAGATTGCAATAATATTACAAGATTCATCGGGCCAAAAGAAGATGATAGTAATTAATTGGTGGATTAGTTGAGTCATAATAGATGATGGACTTTTTTATAAAATACAAAAATTTGAGGTAATTTTTGAAATTGTTAAAAAATTCAAAATATTTTGGATCAAAAATAGGTCTAGAGCTAGATTTGGGATTTGAAAATTTTATTTTCAAAATCTGCCCCACTCTTGGTTGATATTTATTTTGATATGTTTTCTATTATCAGCTTTATATTAATATCTTGCACAAGTTATTTGACTAGTGAATGTCTTGACTTAAATCTGATCACTGCTTTACCAAGGTTAATCTTGATTCTTACTGAGTACCGACATATACACTTATGCACATTCTTTGTACAAACCCAGGTGCCTCAAATCATGTGGGTCATTAGAGAGTGGTGTCAGAGCTGTTAGAGACCTCAAGATATATCTGTTGTTTCGCTCACAGACCTTAGAGTCATCCTCTTTAGTTGCTTTATTATTATTTGTGTATTCCAAACAGTGATGTGCATTTTGAGACTTATTATGTACTGATTATAGAGCTTATGACTCAGTATTATCGAGTTTTGTATTTTTGAATGTTGTATTCACTTTACGATTATGTTATGGCATTTTTCGACTTTTATTTAATATTTAAATTGTTATATTTTGTTTGATCAAATAATGTGATAGGTTTACCTAATCTTTAGGAACTAGGCTCCATCACGACCTTTATAGTGGGATTTTAGGCCGTGTCAGATTTTATACAGCTTCCAAATTTTTAAGTTATAAGTATGTGTTACCCATTTCATAAGCTTCACTATAAACTTGTGTCTTCGTCGTTTAGTATACCATGTTGGTATAATGTACACATCACTACAAGTTATCGAGAATCGTCTTAGTTGTAGTTCCTTATATTTTATAATGAAGTGAAATTGTACTGAATGAATATACTAAGCTCCCATTTAGATAGAGATATTTTTTTTCCCAAAAAAAAAAAAAAAAAAAATGGTAAATCTTTTGGACTAATTTTTGGGTGAAATTGTTTCTTCCACTCACAAGACTTTAATTTTTTTCAAGTAAAATTTATATTCAAACGCAACTCCAACTTTTAAAAATTATTTTTCAACATAACTTCAAAAACGTTTTGTTTTCAAGTTTCAACTAAATCTATGTCCAAACGCTAGCTAAATTATTTGCATTTTGTCTCATTTAAATACAGGAAGCTTTAATTTTGAATTCTTCGATATTTATTAAAATATGTGTGTGTATATATATATAATCTAAAATATATTAATTCTTTTTAAGTAATCCAACAACTCAAGCTTTCACCTACCATGGTGATGGGGGGTTGACATTTACCCCAACCTTGTTTATTAAGGAAAAACGAGAGAAGGTACGTTAGGAACTATACATAATTTTAAATAATAAATGAGAGTGAAAATGAAAAAGGTAAAATAGATAATGCGTAAAAAAGGAGGTGGGAAAATCTATTTCAAAGTTTGGGAAGATATTTGATTTTTATAACAAAATTGGACAGAGAAGCAATTTTCACCCTTTAAAATTTTAAAATAAAAAAGATGCTAATAATCTGCAAATGCAATTGCCTATAAAAATTACACTATGATGATAAAATAGGTCATTTTGAGTTTTAGCTTTTATTTTTGTGTTTCGAGACCTCAACTAGCTCCGTTTTAGCGTTTCTCGATTTGCGCGTGCAATCCATGTCTCGTTCCGAAAAGTCTTTATATGAAAAATTGAAGAAAATGTGAATATTTGCCTTAAAAATTATTTGAGTTGACTACGGTCAACAATTTGTGTAAACGGATCAAGTCAGTATTTTGGCAGTCCTGGCGGGTCTGTATCGTGATTTAGGACTCGGGCGTATGCCTGAAATTGAGTTCGAAAGTCCCTAACTTGATTTAAGGTGATCTGTTGAAAACTAGTAATTTGAAGGTTTAAGGAATTCTGAAGTTTGACTGTAGGTTGACTTTATATCTACCTGATTCAGATTTCGATTTCGATTTCGATTTCAGAACTTGGTATAGGTTCATTTTAATATTATTGACTGTTCTGCAAAATTTGGTTCAAAACGAAGTTGATTTGACATGATTCGGATGATCGGTTGTAAATTTGAAAGTTCTTAAATTTCTTTGAAAATTTCATGCATTTTGATGTCCGGTTTGTAGTTCCAAGTGTTATTTTGGTGTTTTGATCGCGCGAACGAGTTAGTATGATGTTATTACACTTGTGCGCATGTCAGGTGAGTTTCGGATAGGCTACGGGTTCTCTTTGGACTTAGAGTGTAACGACCTGACTGGTTGTTCCGAGAATCTTAGCCCATTTCCCTCATTTATACTTCTTTAGGTGATGTTCATCCGTAATGTGTGGTATTGGATTGGTTGGTTTGGGTTTGGGATGTGATTTGGGAGTCCGGGATAGAGTTAGGCTTGAATTGGCAAATTAGTAATTTGGTGATTTCCGGTCAGAAGAGGAAAAATTTGATAACAGGTCGGAATGAGATCCCGGAAGTAGGAATAGATTCATAGTGTCATGGTTGACTTGTATGTAAAATTTGAGAATGTTCGGACAAGGTTTGCTTGGGTTCGGAGTCCTTGGTGGAATTTAGGAGTTTGGAGATCTTAGGCTTGACTCCGGGATTCGATTTGATGTTGGATGTTGTTTTAAGTGATTTGTAGGTTTGATTAAGTTTGAATGGTGTTATGGGACGTGTTGGTGTGGTTGGTTGAGGTCCCGAGAGCCTCGAGTGTGTTCCGGATGGTTAGCGGGTGAATTAACTGCTGAAAACAGGGTACTTGTGTGCTGAGGGAGTTGCTGGTGTTTCAGAAGGGTGTTCTCTGAAGTTTGGAACACGGACCGTGCTGGAAATTTGCGATCAGCGGCGGAAGTTCGCGGGGACGGCATTATTCCGCGGTCAGCCGTGAAGACTGACGCGGACAACGAAAGGTTCTACGCGACCTCTGTAGCTGGGAGAATTTTGCGGTTGCGGCGGGAATTTTGCGGACTGCGGAGTGAGGTTCGCGGCGGCGGGAGTTTTTCCGCTGGGAGTGGAAGCTGATTCTGAGGGTGCACTATAAATATGAGAATCGAGGTTTTGTTTTCATACTTTGACCTAGAGAGCTCGGGTTTTGATGATTTTTCGAGAGATTTTTAAGAAAACCATCGGGGTAAGTGATTCTAACTCAGTTCTTGGCTAAAACACATGATTATAACATTTAATCCATCATTTGATTAGAGAATTGGGATGAAAAATTGGGGGAAAATGGTAGAAACTTCATAAATGGATTTTTGAGAGTTGAACACCGATTGGAGGTCGGATTTTGATAAATTTAATATGGTAGGACTCGGGAGTGAATGGGTTTCTTGGTTTCGTGAATTTTATCGAATTTTGAGACGTGGGCCCGGGGGTCGGGCTTGGCTAATTTTGGAATTTTTGATCTAAATTGATAATTTTCATATGGGATTGATTCCCTTAGTCACTGTAATAATTACTAACTTTGGATAGATTCGGAGCGTTTGGTAGCCGAGTCGACTGGCAAAGGCATTGCGGAGTAGGGTTTTGGCTTGATTGAGGTAAGTAACGCTTCCAAACTTGGTTCCGAGGGTTCGAAATCCCGAACTACATGTTATATGATTAGAATTGTGGTGACGCACAAGCAAGTGACGAGCGTGCAAGTGTGCACCGTGAGGATTATGGCCCGGTTCATCCCATGGCACTGTTTAATGATTCCTTCTTGTTGAAACCCATGTTTCTCTCAATATGAACAAGTAAATATGCTACACATCATGCTAGATATCATGCTAAGGCTTCACGCCAATATTGTAGAGACCCGAGTGGTCGCTTTCTTGCTGTCATCTCATGTGTTTTATTGATATTCTATACTCAGTCTTGTTCATGCATACCATATCATGTCTCCGTCTCGGTTGTTGTTTTTTAGCACATTATATCATTATTTCAGGCTAGTTCATGGCATTGTGAGCCCGTGTGTGTGAGACTGGAGAGTGACGACTGAGTGAGGCCGAGAGCCTAATGATGAGTGACAGTTATAGGGTCGGGCTGCACGTCGCAGCGTGTTATATTGATTTATGCCTAGATCTGGCTTATGACAGCGCTTGGGTTGTAGGAGTCCCTCCGGAGTCTATAACACACCCCCAATGAGCGCAATGATATTATTGAGGGATAGATCTTCCATGGACATGGATCTTATCCGAAGTATTTGTATCTAGAGATGGATCTTCTCCGTGGGGCTGGATTGGCTTTCCTCAGTACTGAGTGACAACTGTCAGATTTGTATATGTTCTGGGATGGATCTTCCCTGTGCCATGAGAGCCATATAAAGTACCAAGGGGACAAATATGTGACAGTGGGAGCACATTGTGCATTTCATATAGCTGATGCATTGACATGTAGAGTACGTTGAGTTATATATGTTAAACTGTTCGGATTTGTACTTATCTTATCACTTTGAGTTGTTCGGTTAACTGAAAGCATGCCTAAATTTCTGTACATTGATTCTGTTCTAAATGTTGAGATTTAGTTCGTCACTACCTCTCAACCCACAGTTTGGGCTTGTTACTTACTGAGTTGGTGTACTCATGTAACGCTCTGCACCTTGTGTGCAGATTCAGGTATCCCAGGCCATGGTAGTGCCGGTTAATTGTTGTTGCGGATCATCACTTGGAGAGTGCGAGGTAGCTGCCTGGCGATCGCAACCCCATTTTTCTCCTTCCCTATCTACCTTTTGTATTGTATTTAGACTATTTTCAGACAATGGTGTCATTAATAAATTTTGAAACAAGTGTAGTATGGCTCATGACTTAGTGACACCCGTTGTTGGGATCTATCTTTCCATATTTTTTACTTGTGTTTATCTTTTATTCAAGGTTTCAGTAAGAGAGATTGTTTTATACTATATTTAAATGAGAAATTTATTTGATAAGGAGTGTGTAGGCTTGCCTAGTTCCACGATAGGCAACATTATGGCCGGGTTAGTTTTGGGTCGTGACATAGATAATGCTGGTTTTCACTGGTTTCTGGTGTTTGGTGTGATGTGCTTTACGATCGCAAAGAAGCTCTTGCGATAGCGAAGGGGTAATTGGGCTGGGGGCGGATTTCTTCTACGCGAACGTGGGGTCTTGCAAATATGATGTAGCGGAGGTTTACTCTTTGCAAACGCGGTCGTTCCCTCGTGAGCGCAATGGGTTATGGGATATGGGGGGCAGTCTAGGTAGTAACTCTACACGAACGTGGGCGTCGGCTCGCGAACGCGAAGGCAAGGGGAGCTAAGACTTCACAAACACGAAGGTTTGATCGCGACCACGATGGCTATTTGGCCAGTGCTCTTCGCGAACGCGAAGAACACCTGACGCCCAGGTATTAAACATTTCAAAAGTCGGAATTTCCTTCACTTTTCACCATTTTTGAGTTTGAGCTCGGCGTAGAGGCGATTTTGAAGAGAAATTTCATCCCAACTTCATAGGTTATTTTAACTCATTTTTTCCATTTCCATAAACACCCATTGATTTCTAATCTTTAATCTACGCTTTTTCATGGTAGAAATTAGGGATTTAGATAGAAATTGGGTATTTTGAGAAATTGAGATTTAGATCTCAAATTGAGGTCGGATTTCGAAACTAATCGTATAATCGAGATCGGGGTTGAATGGGTAACTGGATTTTGGTCCGAGTCTCAGGTTTTGACCAAGCGGGCCCGAGTTCAATTTTTGTTGACTTTTTCTAAAATATTTAAAGATGAATATTTTTTACTCGTGGGTAGTTTCTAAACCTTATTTTGAATTGTTTGAACTATATTTGGTTAGATTCGATTGGTTTGGAGGCAAATTTTAGAGGAAAGGCCACGGTTGAGCTCTGTTTTGATTGTGGAGTGAGGTAAATGTTATATCTAACCTTGACTTGAGAGAATTATGAATTTGTGAACTATGTGTTGTGTGGATTATTATTATTATTATCATCATCATCATCATCATCATCGTCATCGTCATCGTCATCGTCATCGTCATCGTCATCATTATCATCGTCATCGTCATCGTTATCATCGTCGTCGTCGTCATCATCATCATCATCATCATCATCATCATCATCGTCATCATCATTATTATCGCCGTCATCATTATTATTATCGTCACCATCATCATTATCATTATTATTGTTATTGTTGTTGTTGTTATTATTATTAATATTATTATTATTATTATCATTATTATTATTATTAGTATTATTACTATTATTATTACTATTATTGCTATTATTATTATTATTATTATTATTATTGTTGTTATTGTTGTTATTGTTGTTGTTATTATTATTATTATTATTATCATTACTATTATTATTACTACTATTGTTATTACTATTATTATTACTATTATTATTATTATTTTTACTATTATTATTATTACTACTACTACTACTACTACTACTATTATTATTATTATTATTATTATTATTATTATTATTATTATTATTATTATTATTATTGTTGTTGTTGTTGTTGTTGTTGTTGTTGTTGTTATTATTACGACTCCGTACATGTTATTGTAAGTAACTGCTTAGCCTCATCACTACTTCGTCGAGGTTAGGCTCGGCACTCATAGTCAGTTGTACTCATACTACACTCTGCACTTCTTGTGCAGATACCAGGGATGGTTCTAGCGGCGTCCAGTACCTTTTGCTCCAAAGTCACTGATGGAGACTTGAGGTACAAATACACAACGTTCGCAACCCTTAAGTCCCCTTCCCTCCTGTCTTTACTGTTTATCTAAGTTTCAAAATAGTGTATTTTATTCAGACCATGTTTGTAGCATTCTAGATGTTCATGTACTCGTGACACTAGTTTCTGGGTTATGTTTAGACTCGTTGTTCAGTATTATTATACTATACATAAGACTTATATCTATTTCATTGTTAATATCTTTTCATAAATTGTTAAATCAGTTAATTTTCTGTTCACCGGCTTGCCATACAGGGTGAATTAGGCACAAGGGTTGAGTTGAGTACACCATTTCACCCTAGAGGGACGGACAATCCGAATGCACCATTCATATATTGGAGGATATGCTTCACGCCTGCGTTATGGATTTCAGGGGTTCTTGGAATACATTTTTGCCGCTTGTGGAGTTTGCCTACAAAAATAGCTACCAATCAATTATTCAGATTGCTCCTTATGAGGCATTATACAGAAGACAATGTCGTTCGTAGTTGGTTGGTTTGAACCGGGAGAGGCTCGATTGCTGGGTACCGGTTTGGTTCAGGATGCCTTGGAAAAGGTCAAGATGATTCAGGATCGACTTTGCACAGCTCAGTCCATGAAGAAGATTTATGTTGATCGTAGAGTTCGTGATGTTGAATTCATGGTTGGAGAGAGGGTTTTGTTCGGGTTTCACCCATGAAGGGTCTGATGAGGTTCGAAAATAAGGGCAAGTTGAGCCCTAGATATATCGGAAACTTTGTGATTCTTGAGAGGGTTGATGAGGTAGCTTACTGTCACGACCCCAAAACAATTAGGCCATGATGGCGCCTATCATGAAACTAGGCCAGCCAACTACTGAGACTAACACACAAAACCGTCAATTTAATATCACAAATCAAAGTAATTCATTTAAGGCTCCTATTTTAAAGATATAATTAACCGCAGTAATACCACAAAAATCAAATCTAACCACAACTCAGCACCCAGATACAACTTTCATGAGCATCTAAAGAGATAAATACAATATCTGATAACAAGCCCCTACTAGTACAATCTGGAGAATACGAGAAATCTACGAACTAAGAAAGGAAAGAACGCTAGTTGGGGACACCGAACAGATACTTCTATCCTCGATCAAACTCCGAGGAAAGGAGAAATCAGCTATCGCTCAGATCTGGTACCTGGATCTGCACACATAGGTGCAGGGAGTAATGTGAGTACGCCGACACAGTAAGTAACCAAAGTAACTAAAGACTTGAGTGCAGTGACGAGCATTTAAAGGTGATAGTTTCATAAAAACATGTGCCAGTGAAAAACAAATAGAATAATCAAAAGACTACATTTACCCAATACTTTACAAACTCCAGTTCCCCTTCTAAACTTGCATAAAACATTAACTCAATGTCTATTAAAGAGATTCAGTGTAAAATGAGTGAAAAATAATGATCTCACAATTTATAGCCTCTCGGGCACAATATCACTCATACGAAGGATCTCTCAGTTACTCGTGACTCCTCTATCACTACTTAATGCTCACACTCAGCACTTTCACTCAACAGGTACCATGTATCCACACAAAATGCTGCGACGTGCAACTTGATCCGCATTACATATGATGCGACGTGCAGCCCGATCCAAATAATATACATATATGTTGCGGCGTGCAACCCGATCCAAATAATAGTCAACTGCGCTCACTAGGGGGTGTACAGACTCCTGTAGGGGATCCTACAGCCCAAGTGCTATCTTGCTGCGGCGTGTAGCCCGATCCAATATATATACATTGCTACGGCGTGCAGCCCGATCCAGATAATATATTGTTGTGGCGTGCAGCGCGATCCATATAATATATATTGCTGTAGTGTGCAACCCGATCCATATAATATCCTCACCAGTCGGCTCTCGGCCTCACTGAGTCATTCTCACAAGCCCCTCGGGCAACTCATCTCAACTCACGGGACTCAGCCCAAAGTATCTCTCAGTATTCTAAAAACAGTGTGATCACAGTGGTAACAACAACACGCATAAAACATGACTGAGTTCATAAATTTCTATCAAAAATAGTGTGAGAATAGTGGAAAAATACCCTCGAGGGTATAAACCGTTCGGCACAAGGCCCCAAACATGGCATACATCCCAATAATATAATGTAAACTTTGAAAATACAGGATATCATACTATTTGAAATCAAATATGTGACTTAAAGTCACCACGGGACAGACCAAGTCACAAATCCCTATCGGTGTACGCCCACACGCTCGTCACCTAGCATGTGCGTCACCTCATTTATCAAAAACAATATGAAATACCGAGGTTTCATACCCTCAGGTCTAGATTTACAATCGTTACTTACCTCAAACCGGCCGGAAAACTACTCTGTGATGCTCTTGCCCCTCGAATCAGCTCCCAAATGCTCCGAGTCTATCAAAATCAAATTAATAACATCAAAATATGCTAGGAAGACGAAACCCATTCAAAAATTATCACAATTGGGCACAAATCCCGAAATTTGGCCAAACCTAACCCCCGAGCCCACGTCTCGTAACTCTATAAAAATCACAAAACCGGAATCCTCATTCCCCCACAATTATATACATACCTAGAACATCCAAATCGGACCACAATTTCCCCTTCAATTACTTAACCAAAGTCTCTAATTATCCAAGCCCTAACCCTCACTTTAACACTGATTCCCCCCCCCCCCCCCCNTTAATCCCGGATGGAAATATTGAAGAAATGGCTAAAAATCACGAAGGCTGGAATTTATACCCTCCTGTCCAGTAGTTCTGCACCTGCGGCCACTTACGCGCACATGCGAACACGGACCTGCGGTCCCAGGTGCGCACCTGCGGTCCTAGGTGCGCACCTGCGGAAAACACTTAGAAGCCCAGCCTCCACACCTGCGGCTTCGCATGTGCGGTAAAAACCTCGCACCTGCGGAACTCCTCCAACCCACAATAATCTGCACCTGCGACGAGCCGTCCACTTCTGCGGGCCCGCACCTGCGGTTCCCTATCCGCAGGTGCGGTAACATCAGCACCAACAACATCAACTGCTATTTTCCAACTTAAAATCCCCCGATGGCTATCCGAAATCAACCCGAGCCCCTCAGGACCCCAACCAAAAATTCAAACAAGTCATAAATGATCATCCAGACTTATTCGAACCCTCGGAACACCCAAAAACATCGAAACTCCAATTCAACCCATGATTCAAGCCTAATTCTACACCGGACCTCAAAACCACATTCCGAACACACTCCTAAGTCCCAAATCACCTAACGAAGCTATCCGAGCCATAAAATCTACATTCTGAGGTCGTTTACTTTTTCAACTATTAGGCTAATTTAGGAGACTAAGTGTCTCAATTCTCACCACGACCCCTCCGAACCCGAACCAACCGACCCAACACATCATAATTAGGTTAACTAGCACATAACAAATCTGAAACAGGGGAAACAGGGCTAATCTCACGGAATGACCGACCAGGTCATTACATCCTTCCCTTCTTAAACAAACGTTCATCCTCGAACGGGTCTAGAAACATACCTGGACTCTCAAATAAGTGAAGATATCTGCTCCGCATCTCTCGCTTGGTATCCCAGGTGGCATCCTCCACCGACTGTCCTCTCCACTGAACCTTCACTGAAGCTTATCCCTAGACCTCAACTTTCTGACCTGACTACCCAAAATAGCCACTGACTCTACCTCATATGACATATCACCCTCGAGCTGAACCGTGATGAAGTCCAAAACATGAGACGGGGCACCAACATACTTCCGTAGCATCGAAACATGGAGCACCGGATGAACACCCGATAAGCTGGGTGGCAAGGCAAGTCTATAAGCCATCTCCCCAATCCTCTGAAGCACCTCAAAAGGCCCAATGAACCGGGGACTCAACTTGCCCCTCTTCCCGAGTCTCATAACACCCTTCATGGGTGACACCTTCAGCAATACCTTCTCTCCCTCCATGAAAGACACATCCCGGACCTTCCGGTCCGCATAACTCTTCTACCTAGACTGCACCGTGCGAAGCCGCTCCTGAATCAACTTCACCTTATCCAACGCATCCTGAACCAAGTTTGTGCCCAATAGTTTGTAGGCCCATGGGTGGCCTACAAGCTTTAACTTCCACCCAGCTTATCAACAGTTCACCCGGTGTTCCATGTATCCATGCTCCAGAAGTATCACGGTGATCTGTACCATGTATTAGATTTCAGCTCAGTCCAATTGGACAAGGATTTGATTTACGAGGAGGAGCCAGTGGCTATTCTAGCACGGTAGGTCCGGAAGTTGAGGTCCAAGAGTTATCCTTCTATTAGAGTGAAGTGGAGAGTTCATTCGATCGAGGCAGCCAAGTGGGAGTCCGATTCCGACATGCGAAATAGATACCCACATCTTTTCACCAGTCCATGTACCTTTCTATGCCCGTTGGAGGACGAACGTTTGTTTTATAGGTGGATAATAATTTTGAGTTTTAGCCTTTATTTCATTGTTCCGAGGCCTCAATTAGCGCCGTTTACCATTCCTCGATTTCCTGGCGCAGTTCTTCTCTCGTTCCGGAAAGTCTTTATGTAAAAAAGTGAAGAAAATGTGAAGTTTTTTCTTAAAAATGATTTGAGTTGACTACAGTCAATATTTTGTGTAAACGAACCCGGATCAGTATTTTAGAGGTCCCGATGGGTCTGTATAATGATTTAGGACTCAGGCACATGGTCGTAATTGAATTCGGAAGTCCCTAACTTAATTTAAAGTGATTTATTGAAAACTAGTAATTTGAAGATTCAAGGAATTCTGAAGTTTGACCGTAGGTTGACTTTATAGCTACCGGGTTCGGATTTTAGTTCCTGGACTTGGTATAGGTTCTATTTACTATTACTGACTTGTCTGCAAAATTTGGTATAAAATGGAGTTGATTTGAGATGATTTGGACGCTTGGTTGTAAATTTTAAAGTTATTAAGTTTCTTTGAAAATTTCATGCATTTTAATGTCCGATTCGTAGTTTCAGGTGTTTTGTCGTTTTGATCGCGCGAGCGAGTTCGTATGATGTTATTATAGTTTTTTGCATGTTTGGTTTGGAGTTCTAGGGGCTCTGGTGAGTTTCGGATAGGGTACGGGTCCTTTTTGGACTTAGAGATTGCTGGTTTTCAGTTGTTTCTGGTGTCTGGTGTGATGTGCTTCGCGATCGCGAAGATTCTCCCATGACCGCAAAGGAGAAATTGGGTTGGGGACGGATTTCTTCTACGTAAAAGCGGGGTCTTAGTCGCGAATGTGAAGTAGCGGGGGGTTTACCCTTCGCGAACACGGTTGTTCCCTTGCAAAAACGATAGGTTATGGGATCTGGGGGCAGACTGGGCAGTAACTCTACACGAACGTGAAGGAAATGGGGGATAAGCCTTCGGGAACACGAAGGGTTGATCGAGATCGTGATGTCCATTTGGCCAGTTCTCTTCAGGAACGTGGCAGGTGCTTCGCGAACGCCTGACGCCCATGTATTAAACATTTGAAAAGTTGGGATTTTCTTCACGTTTCATCATTTTCAAGTTTGAGCTCGGTCTAGAGGGGATTTTGAAGAGAAATTTCATTCCAACTTCATAGGTTAGTATATTTTAACTCGCTTTCTTCCATTTCCATAAACACCCATTGATTTCTAACCTTTAATCTATGTTTTTTCATGGTAGAAATTGGGATTTTGAGAAATTGAGATTTAGACCTCAAATTGAGGTCAAATTTCAAAACTAATCACATAATCGAGCTCGGGGTTGAATGGGTAATTGGGTTTTGGTCGGAATCTCAGATTTTGACCAAGAAGGTCCGGTGTTGACTCTTGTTGACTTTTTTAAAAATCATTAAAGATTGAATCTTTTTAACTCGTGGGTAGTTTCTAAAACTTATTTTGAATTGTTTGAACTATATTTGGTTAGATTCGATTGGTTTTTAGGCGAATTTTAGAGGAAAGGACTCGGTTGAGCTTTGATTTAATTATGGAGTGAGGTAAGTGTTGGATCTAACCTTGACTTGTGGGAATTAGGAATTTGTAAAAAATGTGTTGTGTGGATTATTCGGCGTATATGAGAGGTGGCGAGTGTATATACGCAGTCAAGATATTTGTTTCCATGTTTTCTCATTATTTCATGAATTAACTTATTCCATGCCTTAATTGTTACATGCTTTATTTGACTTTTACTCCGTAATTGTTATTTGCCATTTAATTATTTTTGTATTGAATTGTTCGTCCCGTCCATGACTCCGTGCTTATTTGCTACTTGCCTTAATTGTTTTACTTGCACTCCTTAAATGCCACATGCTTTTCTTGTCCTTGTCACGACCCGAACTTCCCACCGTCGGGACCGTGATGGCACCTAACATTGAACCTGCTAGGCAAACCAACGTTACCGGTTATTCTATATTATTTATTTATTTTTAGCAATTAGTCAGTGACATACAAGATCAACGGAAATAAAATTGAAGAAGAAATATAATCTAACAACTTAATTAAATAATGTTACGAAATCCATAATAACAACTCCTAGAACATGGTGTCACAATTTCACGGACTGTCTATGAATATTACAAATAGAGGTCTGAGCAAACAAAATACTACTGTCCCAGAAATACGTAAGACGAGAAAGAAATAGGATAGAAGGTGACGCCAAGGCATGCGGACGCCTGCAGGACTACCTCAGGGTCTCCACTAGACTGAAGGCAGCAACCTCGATCTATGGTCCGTAGGGTCCTGCACCAGGGTCTGCACAAAAGTGAAGAGTGTAGCATCAGTACAACCGACCCTATGTACTGAGTAATTGCCGAGCCTAACCTCGCGAAGTAGTGACGAGGCTAGGACGCGACAACCAAAACAACATGTGCAGTTTAACAGTATACAGAGAAAATAATAAATACGAGAAATAAGCAGCTAAGCATAAAGGAAAGGGGAACATGCTGAGGGGAGGAAATATCAAATAATGGAAATAACGAGATAAAGCACACTTTAGATATCAATTTAAGCAACAGAATAGTAATACGAAAACAAGTGCACGACATCACTCTTCGTGCTTTTACTCTCGTCCTTACCATCAGAATCAATATATTCAGCACGACATCAACCTTCGTGCTTTCACCTCACAATATCATGGCACGACATTATCCTTTGTACATTATCACTCATATCATGGCACGACATCACCCTTCGTGCTTTTAAAATCACAATATCGGCACAACATCACCCTTTGTGCATTAACATTCACTCAAAATCTCACACACGGCATCACCCATCGTGATTTCACACTCTTCCTCACCCAAACACAACAATGACAGCAATCCAACAAGGAAATTAATAGAGTAAACAAAATATAACCATAACGCCCCGGCAAGGGAGCCAACAGTGGAATCAGTACCATCCCGGCAAGGGAAAACAACTATATCCAATCTCACTTAGTACATAACTTAACATAAAAATCTTCACATGAAACCAATACTCAACACTATTCAATATCAAGGAATTTCCACCAACATGGATAACTATAAAGTGAAACTCAAATATTACTTACTAAAAACCACATAAATCACAATATTCGACTCACGGGCATGCTTGACACCAACATATAGGTACTCGTCACCTCACATATACGTTGAATATGATACTTACACATAGAAAATAGGACACAACACCTATTCCCTCAAAATAAGGTTAAGCCAAACACTTACCTCGAATTCCACGACTAAACTCAAGCCTCAATTACCGCTTTCCCTTTTAAATTTGAGTCCAATTCACTTGTATCTAGACATATTCAACTAAATAATATCAGTAAATGCCAAAGAATTCAATCCCAATGCTTAATTATAGGTCTTATATCATTCTTCCCAAAAAGTCAAAAATCAACACCGGGCCCGCTGGGTCAAAACACGAGGTTCGGACCAAAATCCGATCACCCATTCACCCACGAGCCCGAATATATAATTAGTTTCGGAATCCGACCCCCAAAACTAGGTCTAAACTCCAATTATTCAAAAAGCCCTAATGGAAATTTAAAGAAATGAGATTAAGAACACGAACCTATGATTTGGTATTGAATTCCCACTTCAAAAATCGCCCAAGGTCGAGTTTCAATGAAAGAGTTGTAAAATTTTGGAGAAATCCCGTATCTGGTCTGTTTTAAATCACTGACGTCAGACCTTCTTCGCGTTCACGAAGGGTCTGACGCGATCGCGAAGAAGCAGTGGCTCGAATAGCCTACGCGTTCGCGAGTCCTTCCACGCGTTCGTTTAAGGCACCTCCCTACGGGCATTCGTGTTCGCGACCCTGTAGCCGCATTCGCGTAGAGGAACTAAACTCCCCTTCCCATGTCCCGTTATGCTACGCGTTCGTGTAGAGAAATCCCCCCAATGCTCCGTGTTCGCGACCCATGCCTCGTGTTCGTGTAGGAGAAATCAAGCCCCAACCCAGTATGTACATGGCGTTCGTGTGAGTTGCAATGCGAACGCGAAGAACAATTACAAGGACACCAGAAATAGCAACTACAACAGAATTTTCTAAGTGCAAAACACTCCGACGCCTATCCGAAACTCACCCAAGCCCTCGGGGCTCCAAACCAAACATGTACGCAGCCTCAAAAACATCATACGGACTTGCTCGTGCGATAAAACCACCAAAATAACATCTTAAACATCAAATTTAGCATTAAAATCAAAGAAAAATCTCAAGAACTTTCAATGTTTCAAATTTCACAAATACGGGTCCGAATCACGTCAAACGGCCTCCGTTTCTTACCAAATTCTACAGACACAACTCAAATATCATATTGAACCTGTACCGGGATCCAGAACCAAAATACGAGCCCTATACCATAAATTTCAAATATAACCAAATTTCCAAAAACTCTTATATTTTCAAAACAACAATTTCTTTCAAAAATTCATTTCTCGGGCTTGGAACTTCGGAATTCGATTCCGGGCATACGCCTAAGTCCCATAATTTCCTACGAACCCTCCGAGACCGTCAAATCACGGGTCTGGGTCCGTTTACCCAAAATGTTGACCACAGTCAACTTAAATTCATTTTAAAAGGCAAATTAGCATTTTCCTCAGTTTTTCACATAAAAGCTTTCCGAATATACGCTCGAATTGCGCATGCACAACGAGGTGAGATAAAAAAGAGGTTTTCAAGGCCTCGGAACACAATTTTAACTTATAAAAATGAGAGATGACTTTCTGGGTCATCACATTCTCCACCTCTAAAACAACTGTTCGTCCTCGAACGGACATAGAAAAGTACCTAAATCGGGGAAAAGATGGGGATATCGGCTCCGCATATCAGACTCGCACTCCCAGGTAGCTGTCTCGGCAGGCTGACCTCTCCACTGGACACGAATCGAAGGATAACTCTTCGATCTCAACTGACGAACCTGCCGGTCTAATATGGCTATTGGCTCCTCCTCATAGGTCAAATCCTTGTCCAACTGGACACTGCTGAAATCTAACACATGGGCTGGATCTCCGTGATACTTCTGAAGCATAGACACATGAAACATCGGATGCACAACTGATAAATTTGGTTGCAACACAAGTCCGTAAGCCACCTCTCCCACTCTATCAAGGATCTCAAACGGACCAATGTACCTAGGGTTTAGCTTGCCCTTCTTTCCGAATCTCATCACGCCCTTCATGGCCGACACCCGAAGCAACACCCGCTCTTCGACCATGAATGCCAAGTCACGAACTCTGTGGTCGGCATAACTCTTCTACCTGTACTGAGCTGTACGAAGTCTATCCTGAATGATCTTTACCTTATCCAAGGCATCATGCCTCTCCCGGCTCAAACCACCCAATCAGCGACCGACACCGCCTACCATATAGTGCCTCATAGGGAGCCATCTGAATGCTCAAACGATAGTTGTTGTTGTAGACGAACTCAACTAATGGCAAGAACTGATCCCAAGAACCTCCAAAGTCAATGACACAGGCTCGCAACATATCCTCCAAAATTTGAATAGTACGCTCGGACTATCTGTCCGTCTGAGGATGAAATGTCGTTCTCAACTCAACCCTCGTGCCCAACTCACGGTGAACTGACCTCCAAAAATGCGAGGTAAACTGCATACCTCAGCCGTAAATAATAGACACAGGAACACCATGAAGATGAACAATCTCCCTAATGTAGATCTCCGCCAATCTCTCCGAAGAATAGGAAAATGCCACAGGAATGAAATGCGCTGACTTGGTCAGCCTATCCATAATGACCCATACTGCATCAAACTTCCTCTGAGTCCGTGGGAGTCCAACAACGAAATCCATGGTGATACGCTTCCACTTCCACTCAGGAATCTCAATCTGCTGCATCAATCCACCAGGTCTCTGATGCTAGTACTTTACCTGCTGACAATTCAAGCACCGAGCTACATATGCCACAATATCCTTCTTCGCCCTCCTCCACCAATAATGCTGCCGCAAATCTTGGTACATCTTTGCGGCGTCCAGATGGATAGAATATCGGGAACTATGGGCCTCCTCTAATATCAACTCACGAAGTCCATCCACATTGGGTACACAAATACGACCCTGCATCTGTAAAACTCCATCATCACCAACTGTAACCTATTTGGCATCACCACGTCGGACCGTATCCCTAAGGACACACAAATGAGGATCATCATACTTCCGATCTCGAATAAGATCAAATAATGAGGAACGAGCAACTGTATAAGCTAGAACACGGCCGGGCTCAGAAACATCCAATCTCATGAACCGATTGGCTAAAGCCTGAACATCCAAAGCAAGCGGTCTCTCTCCGACTGGAATATAAGCAAGACGACCCATGTTGGCTGACTTCCTACTCAAAGAATCGACCACCACATTGGCCTTCCCCGGATGATATAAGATGGTGATGTCATAGTCTTTCAACAACTCCAACCATATCCTCTGCCTCAAATTCAACTCCTTCTGCTTGAAAAATATTTCAAACTCTTATGATCCATGAACACCTCACAAGACTTGCCATATAAATAATGCCTCCAAATCTTCAGCGCGTGAACAATGGCTGCTAGCTCCAAATCATGAACTGCATAATTCTTCTCGTGGATCTTTAACTAACGTGAAGCATATGCAATAACCTTGCCATCCTGCACCAACACTACGCTAAATCAAACCCGAGATGCATCACAATACACAGTATATGGCCCTGAACCTGTGGGCAAAACCAACATCGGTGCCGTGGTCAAGGCTGTCTTGAGCTTCTGAAAGCTCGCCTCACACTCATCTGACCACCTCAAATGGGCACCCTTCTGAGTCAACCTGGTCATCGGGGCTGCAATAGATGAAAAGCCATCAACAAACTGACGATAGCAACCTGCTAAGCCCAAGAAACTTCGAATCTCTGTAGCTGATGTGGGTCTAGACCAATCCTTGACTGCTTAAATCATCTTGGGATCCACCTGGATACCCTCTGCTGACACAACATGACCTAGGAATGAAACAGAGCTCAACCAGAACTCACACTTAGAAAACCTAGCATACAACTGACTGCCCTTAAGAGTCTGAAGAACGACTCGAAGGTGTTGCTCGTGCTCCTCCCGGCTGTGGGAATAGATCAGAATATCATCAATGAAGACAATCACGAAGGAATCCAAATAAGGCCTGAACACCTGGTTCATCAAGTCCATAAAAGAAGCTGGGGCATTTGTCAACCCGAATGACATCACTAAGAACTCATAATTCCCGTACGAAAAGCTGTCTTAGGGACATCGGATGCCCTAATCCTCAACTGGTGGTAGCCAAATGTCAAATCAATCTTCAAAAATACCTTGGCACCCTGAAGCTGATAAAAAATCATCAACTCGCGGCAATGGATACTTGTTCTTGATGGTAACCTTGTTCAATTGCCGATAATCTATACACATCCTCATCGACCCATCCTTCTTCTTAACAAACAACATCGGCGCACCCCAAGGCGAGACACTAGGCTTATTGAAGCCTTTATCAAGCAAATCCTGCAACTGTTCTTTCAACCCTTCAACTCTGGAGAGGCCATACGATATGGCGGGATGAAATGGGTTGAGTGCCCGGAGCCAACTCAATGCAAAAGTCAATATCCCTGTCGGGTGGCATACCCGACAGGTCTGCAGGAAACACCTCTAGAAACTCACGGACTATGCGCACAGACTCCATAGAAGGAACCTCGGCACTAGAATCACGAACATAAGCCAAATAGGCCAAACACCCCTTCTCGACCATGTGCCGAGCCTTCATATATGAGATAACCCTGCTGGAAGAATGACCAGGAGTCCCCTTCCACTCCAGTCGAGGCAATCCCGGCAATGCTAATGTCACGGTCTTGGCATGACAATCCAGAATGGCATGATAAGGCGACAACCAATCCATCCCCCAAATGACATCGAAATCAACCATATCAAGCAGCAGAAGATCTACACTGGTCTCAAGACCCCCAATAACACCTACATACGAACGGTAGACATGATCTACCACAATAGAATCACCTACCGGTGTAGACACATATATAGGAGTACTCAAAGAATCATGAGGCATAACCAAATAAGGAGAAAAATAAGACAACACATAAGAGAATGTGGACCCCGAATCAAATAAAATCTAAGCATCCCTGCTGCAAACTGAAACCATACCTGTGATAACTACATCGGAGGCCTCAGCCTCAGGTCTGGATGGAATAGCATAACCTCGGGGCTGGGCCCCACCCATCTGAACTACGTCCCTAGGACGACCTCCTACTGGCTAACCTCTACCCCTAGTAGCCTGGCCTCCACCTCTAACTGTCTGACCTCCACCTCTAACACCTCGACCCCCACCTCTAGCTGGCTGAGTGGGTGGTGGAGCACCTGGTGCTGGAACTATAACACGAGAACCCTGGTGCTGAGTACTCGAGGATCGAGGGAAAAATCTAGCAATGTGCCTCTGACCGCCATAAGTATAACCAGCCCTCAGCCGCTGACCCTGAAACTGACCCTGACGACCTAAGTAACCACCTTGAAAACTTTAAAGCGGCGGTGCACTGATAGGAGCTGATGGTGCACTGTAGGGAAACTGATCAGAATACTGCGTATGAGAACCACAACCACCCGGAGCACTGCGAGAAACCTGAAGTGCCGAATGAAATGGCCTAGGAGGATGGCCCCTACCAAAAGAATCCCTAACTCTAGATGAGGCACCATTGAACCTGCCAAAATGACGGGGTATCTTGTTAGATCCCTGACCACCCCCTGCAACAGAACCATCTCAACTCATCTGGCAATATTGGCTGCCTCCTGGAAAGAAATCTCACCCCCTGTCTCCTTGGCCATCTGCAATCTGATCGGCTGAGCTAGTCCCTCAATAAATGTCCTCACCCTCTCTCGCTCGATAGGAAGTATCATAATATCATGTCGGGCCAAGGTAACAAATTTGGTCTCGTACGGAGTGATGGTCATAGAGCCCTGCTGGAGATGCTCAAACTGCCTCCGAAGATCCTCTTTCTGAGTGATTGGAAGAAACTTCTCCAGAAATAGCTGAGCGAACTGGGCCCAAGTCAAGGCCGGTGATCCAACTGGTCTGGCCAAACAATAATCTCTCCACCAAGTCTTGGCGGGACCTGACAGATGAAAGGTAGTAAAGTCGACCCCATTGGTCTCCACTATCCCCATGTTCCGTATAACGTCATGGAATCTATCCAAATAATCCTGGGGATCCTCTGAAGATGCAATGCTATAAGTAGTAATGAAAAGCTTTGTGAACCTGTCCAACCTCCACAAAGCATCAGCAGACATAGCTGCTCCATCACCGGTCTGGGCTACAATACCCGGCTGAACTACCCCGGCTGGCTGAGCTACTAGGGTATGAAACTGAGAAGTCAATTGCCCCGGAGTGCGAGTAGCGGGAGTCTGGGCTCCTCCCCCAACCTGAGAAATTTCTGGTGTTGCAGGAAGCAAACATGCCTGAACGACACTCTCCATGAGGCCCACTAGATGGACCAGAGCATCCTGGAGTACTCGGGTGGTAATGAACCCTTTGGAAACCTTAGCTGACCCAACCGGGACTCTCTGAGCAGGAACCTCATCAGCAAACTCTACCTGAGGCTCCGCCACCGGGGTTGCTGCTCTAGGCTGAGCTCTGCCCCTACCTCAGCCTCTAGCACGGCCTCGGCCTAGTCCTCGTCCTCGGCCCCTCGTAGGAGCTACAACTGGAGACTCGGGCTACTGATCAGTAGATGAAGAAGCACGTGTTCTCGCCATTTGCGAGAGAATAGAATATAAATTCAGTTAGCATTTAGAATTCAAATTGCACGACAGAGAAGAATAGATGTGAAGTTATTCCTAAACTCTACAGCCTCCGGGGGATAAGCACAGACGTCTCCATACCGATCCCTCAGACTCTACTAAGTTTGTCCGTGAATTATGAGACCTATGCAACCTAGGGCTCTGATACCAATGATGAGTGGTTATTTTACCACTCATTTTGGCCTCTTTTCATTAGACTTTGCATTGTTCAACGATAATTTGAGGTTGTTATTAGTGTGTAATTGATTAATTTTCAGGAGAGTGATTCCGAGAAGTGGTTGATGTTGAATTGGAATGAAAGTTGAACAAAAGGGGTGAAAATTGCACAAAATGCTTTAGTGGTTCCGCACCTGCGGCTTTTAGGTCGCAAGTGTGACCTCGCACCTACGAAGATGTGAACGCACCTGTGAAGACCAGCCCAGCCACACAGAAGTCGCACCTGCAGAGTATATTTCGCACCTGCGATCCCGAATGTGCAACCAGTTGTCCGCTTCTGCGGTAATTGACCAAGATCTCCAGAATCGCACCTGCGAGTACATTTCCGCTCCTGCAGAATCGCACTTGCGAAGATTCTTCTGCAGGTGCGATCATCGGGCATCAGACCTGGGCAAATATGTAAAATCACATTTCTCTTTCCCAACTCTCATATACTCGACCTAGCAGTCAATTTGAGGGAGATCATCTTTGGCTGAGGAAAACATATCTTTGGCGTTGTAAATATAATTTAGTGGAGAGAAGAACAAGTCTTGAAGCTAGGGTTTGCACACACACTTGGGATTTGAAGATTTCACTCTTGTGGTTAAGGTTTTCTTACCCATTTATGTTTGTTTCTTCATTTCCTTGCTTTGTAATGTATATCTAAGTGTGTAGTATTTATTTACAACACTTGAATCTTGTTTATGGAAATTTGCATATTTAAAGTGTGGATTAAATACCTTGTTGTGCTTATGTATTGAATGATTTTATTATATTTATGAAGTGAGTTATTGTTTCTTTAATTATTCTTGTTCTTTAATGTTTCCAAAGGGAGTATCTAACCCTAGGACTCGCCCACTAACTCCGAATTAATTTTGGAAAAGATAATTTGGGGTTGTGAAAGATTAATTAACAAGAACTTGAGGCTTTAACCCTTATTTTAAAGATTCTACCTAGGGATAAGATTGAACTACTTGTAGCCATATCCGGGTGTGCTTAATATCTTAATTGGGTTAGGAATAATTCAATTAAGAAGTCTTGTTAGTCTTTGGAAAAAGCTAATAATAATTATTATCCGTGGCTAATTAACATAAACTCGTTCATATTTGTGAAATCGTGAAATACATTGGATCGTTACTTGAGTGTAATTCCCGAAGCATCCATTCTTGTTGCCATTGATCATTTTACTTGCGTTCTAGGTTAGTTTATATTTTAGCATTTAGTTATAAATCATC
This sequence comes from Nicotiana paniculata, assembly GCA_005239505.1. Classification (NCBI taxonomy): domain Eukaryota; kingdom Viridiplantae; phylum Streptophyta; class Magnoliopsida; order Solanales; family Solanaceae; genus Nicotiana; species Nicotiana paniculata. The sequence continues at coordinate 50,141 of ML313532.1, forward strand.
CTTAAAAATCCAAATTCTTATTTGTTTGGCATTGCGAGATAAGTGATAATTCTCTTGCATTCCTAATCGCCTCCATATTGTTCTCTGTGGGATTCAACCCCAACCTTGTTGGGTAACTATATTTGACATCGATCGCTTACACTATTTTAAGGTGTAATTTGAGCGTATCTAATTTTGGCGTCGTTGCCGGGGAATAATTGGTGTAACTTAGGTTGTTGGAGAAGTAAGCTTAAGTTCTTTGATCCAAACTTGTGAATATTTGTGTAATTATTTTTCTTGTGTAGTTTCTTAATTATTCATAAAAAAAAAAAAAAGAGATTTTGTGGCATCATATAATGGAAATTGGTCGGATGGTAGTTGTTCATACTTTGATGACCCTTGTCCTTATTGTGGAGGGCCACACTCGTGGCAAAATTGTCTAAATTCTTCCGAGAATGAATTGTGCGCACAATTTCAAACCTATGAGTGGAGTATTTGTGATAGGTGTGGTTGCCAAAATGGTCATTGGGATGATTGTTCGTATTTATCCGTCCCTTCCCGGAGCCCCTACTTTGATGAATCTACTTTTTATGATGGAAATTTTAGGGACCAAGAAGAGGAAGAAATTGAGCATGCTAGAAACGGAGAGTTCAAGCTCACGCTGGAATGCTTACTTGAAAAAGGGAATCATGAGCAAAATGCCTTGGAAGAGCTTTTGGAGACAAATCTTCAAAATGATTTGGCACTTGAAAGGTTGCACTCACAAATGATGCAATGATTGAAGCTTCAAGGATCCAAAAAACCTTGGAGATGAGTGAAAATCAAAAAGTTGAAAACTCTTCCTTGGCACTTGAACAAAGCCAAGAAGAACTCTCAAAGGCTCAAAATGAGAGGATGATGCTCATGTTGGAGGCCGTTCTTGAAAATGAGGAAAAACACAACTTTGTACTCGAGGAATTGAAGCATGAAGTGACTCAAAATGATGAGAACTTCCGCACTTTGGAGGATCAAATGCAAGCATTAATGGAGGCTCACCATGCCTCTCAAGTTGAAAGTGTGGATGGAATCCAAGAAGAGTCCAATTCCGAGGGTGAGAGGGAGTTTTACTTTGAGGAATCAAGACTTGAACATCCGCCAACTGACTCCATGAGTATTAGTGATGCCAACAAAGCTATGGAATTAGAGCCAACCGGAGTGATTGAAAATTTGGTTGAAATTGACTCTATTCCGGGGGAAAATGAGGATGTCAAAATCCTGAAAAATTGGCAAGTTGGAGGTTTGAAGGCACATTCCAAGCATTTTTCAATATTGGAGTTGTGCGGTGATACAGAAGTTCTACCCGGATCAATGAGAGATTTCGAGGAGGAAAAATCCATACCATAAATCTTGCAAGTTGAGGAAACAAGTAAACAAAATGACATTCCTCACATGAGAACCAACAAATGCAAAATGAAGAATTTAAGGTTTGGCTCGGTCATCTACTTACCACCCCCCACCGCCCATGGTCACAAGCTTGATTCCAAGATAGGTGCCCAATTCATATCATCCAAGTGGCGAGAAAAGTGGTAAAGTTGCCTTGTGTCGTGCCATGACGTTAAATGCGGCGCTTGGTGGGAGGCAACCCATTGTTTTCAAAATTTTTGGTCATTTTTGAAATTTTCTTTTCTAGAATAGTTTAGTATATTATTTTGAACTAATCTGCCAAGTTTCATATTTTTTTGGAGTTGATTTGAGCAGGTCGGGGGTACCGGGATAAAAAAAAGTGCAGGAAAACAAAGAAAATTGATGGGCAAACATTCTTCTCAACTATGCAATGCTCCATGTCAAAAATGTCATCGCACAATTGAATTTGCGAGAAACAATGCGATCACAAAATTCTCACAAAATTTTTGTTGCTGAGCCCAGGAATTCCGCACCTGCGGTCATATTTCCGTAGGTGCGGCCTCCATCGCAGGTGCGGCGTCATTCTCGCACATGAGCACCCGCACGTGCGGCAACAGCATTGCAAGTGTAGAAGTCTCACAACTAAAAATCCCCAAAATGTAAGTTTTCTATAATCCCTAAACTCAAAAGAAGAAAAATAACTGTGGGCTCAATTTTCTCAACTCTCACTCGCTGTAAATCACAAGAGACTCTACAGGTATTTTCACTCTCTCTGCTTCACTTTGGCATTCTTCTATCCCCATTCTATTTTTGCTGTTGTTTTATGGGTATTTATTGTTAAAGTCATTAATGGCCGTTTACTCCCATTCCCATGGCCCCTCTGATTTAGGGTAGAGTTAGATTGAAGGTTTGGTTGAGAGTAGGAATGGTGTGTTAGTTTCAGTGAAGCAACAAAATGTGGGGAATGTCGTTTTCAAAAGAGCTTTTATACGTTCACAATGTGTTTGGGATATTGTATAGATGAATATTGAGTGCATTGTGCCTTAATTTTTTAGTGTTAATGAAGTTAGAACAAAGTTTGGTACACTAATCTGGAAGTCTTGAGTACATATTAGTGGCCTAAAGCAAAGCCCAAGTCAAAAATGACACAAAATAAATCTGGGCAGTTGAGTTTTGGACGAAGGACCGCAGGTGCGGTTATATGTCCGCAGGTGCGACCTCGCACCTGCGAGTCCTTAACTGCAGGTGTTGATGAGTGGTGATTTTACCACTCATTTTGGCCTCTTTTCATTAGACTTTGCATTGTTCAACGATAATTTGAGGTTGTTATTAGTGTGTAATTGCTTAATTTTCAGGAGAGTAATGCCAAGAAGTGGTTGGTGTTGAATCAGAATGAAAGTTGAACAAAAAGGGGTGAAAATTGCACAGAATGCTTCAGTGGTTCCGCACCTGCGTATTTTAGGTCACAATTGCGACCTCGCACCTACGAAGATGTGAACGCACCTGCGAAGACCATCCAGCCACACAGAAGTCGCACCTGCGGAGTATATTTCGCACCTGCGATCCCGCAGGTGCGACCAGTTGTCCGCTTCTGCGGTAACTGACCAAGAGCTCCAGACTCGCACCTGCGAGTACATTTCCGCTCCTGCGGAATCGCACCTACGAAGATTTCCGCAGGTGCGATCATCGGGCATCAGACCTGGGAAAATATGTAAAATCACATTTCTCCTTCCCAACTCTCATATACTCGACCTAGCAGTCAATTTGAGAGAGATCATCTTTGGCCTGAGGAAAACATATCTTTGGCTTTGTAAATATAATTTTGTGGAGAGAAGAACAAGTCTTGAAGCTAGGGTTTGCACACACACTTGGGATTTGAAGATTTCACTCTAATGGTTAAGGTTTTCTTACCCATTTATGTTTGTTTCTTCATTTCCTTGCTTTGTAATGTATATCTAAGTGTGTAGTATTTATTTCCAACACTTGAATCTTGTTTATGGAAATTTGCATATTTAAAGTGTGGATTAAATACCTTGTTGTGCTTATGTATTGAATGATTTTATTATATTTATGAAGTGAGTTATTGTTTCTTTAATTANAAACTTGAGGCTTTAACCCTTATTTTATAGATTCTACCTAGGGATAGGATTGAACTACTTGTATCCATATCCGGGTGTGCTTAATCTCTTAATTGGGTTAGGAATAATTCAATTAATAAGTCTTGTTAGTCTTTGGAAAAAGCTAATTAAGAATTATTATCCGTGGCTAATTAACATAAACTCGCTCATATTTGTGAAATCGTGAAATACATTGGATCGTTACTTGAGTGTAATTCCCGAAGCATCCATTCTTGTTGCCATTGATCATTTTACTTGATTTCTAGGTTAGTTTATATTTTAGCATTTAGTTATAAATCATCTTTAAAAACACAAATTCTTATTTGTTTGGCATTGCGCGATAAGTGATAATTCTCTTGCATTCCTAATCGCCTCCATATTGTTCTCTGTGGGATTCGACCCCAACCCTATTGGGTTACTATATTTGACATCGATCGCTTAAACTATTTTAAGGTGTAATTTGAGCGTATCAACCAACTTGTCACGACCCGAACTTCCCTACGTCGGGACCGTGATGGCGCCTAACATTGAACCCACTAGGAAAGCCAACATTACCGGTTATTCAATATTGTTTTGTTTATTTTTAGCAATTAGTCAGTGACATACAAGATCAGCGGAAATAAAAGTGCGGAAGAAATATAATCTAACAACTTAATTAAATACTGTTACGAGATCCATAATAACAACTCCCAGAACTTGGTGTCACAAGTCTATGAATACTACAAATAGAGGTCTGGGCAAACAAAATACTACCGTCTCAGAAATACATAAGACCGGAAAGAAATAGGATAGAAGGTGACGCCAAGTCCTGCGGACGCCTGCAGGACTACCTCAGGATCTCCACTGGACTGAAGGCAGCAACCTCGATCTATGGTCCGTAGGGTCCTGCACCGGGATCTTCACAAAAGTGCAGAGTATAGCATCAGTACAACCGACCCCATGTATTGAGTAAGTGTCGAGCCTAACCTTGGTGAAGTAGTGACGATGCTAGGACACGACAACCAAAACAACCTGTGCAGTTTAATAGTATATGGAGAAAATAATAACAACGAGAAATAAGCATCTAAGCATAAAGGAAAGGGGAACGTGCTCAGGGGAGGAACTATCAAATAATGGAAATAACGAGATAAAGCAAAATTTAGATATCAATTTAAGCAACAGAATAAATATACGAAAACAAGTGCACGACATCGCCCTTCGTGCTTTTACTCTCGTCGTGCCATGATATTGTGAGGTGAAAGCACAAAAGGTGATGTCATGCTGAAAGCACATCACCCTTCGTGCTTTCACACTCTTCCTCACCCAAACACAACAATGACAGCAACCCAACAAGGAAATTAATAGAGTAAACAAAATATAACCATAACGTCCCGGCAAGGGAGCCAACAGTGGAATCAGTACCATCCCGGAAAGGGAAAACAACTATATCCAATCTCACTTAGTACATAAATTCACATAAAAATCTTCACATGAAACCAATACTCAACAATATTCAATACGAAGGAATTTCCACCAACATGGATAACTATAAAGTTAAACTCAAATATTACTTACGAAAAACCACATAAATCACAATATTCGACTCACGGGCATGCTTGACACCAACGTATAGGTACTCGTCACCTCACATATACGTTGAATATGATACTTACACATAGAAAATAGGACACAACACCTATTCCCTCAAGCTAAGGTTAAGCCAAATACTTACCTCGAATTCCACGACAAAACTCAAGCCTCAATTACCGCTTTCCCTTTTGAATTTGACTCCAATTCACTTGTGTGTAGACATATTCAACTTAATAACATCAATAAATGCCAAAAAATTCAATCCCAACGCTCAATTATAGGTTTTATATCATTCTTCCCAAAACGTCAAAAATAAACTATGGCCCCGCTTGGTCAAGACACGAGGTTCGGACCAAAACTTGATCACCCATTCACGTACCAGCCCGAATATATAATTAGTTCTTGAATTTGACCCCAAAACGAAGTCTAAACTCCAATTATTCAAAAATTCCTAACTCTACCCAAATCCCCAATTTTCTATCCTTAAGAACATGATTTAGGTCTAGAAATCTAATGGGTATTGATGGAAATTGAAACAAATGAGATTAAGAACATGAACCTATAATTTGGTGTTGAGTTCCCACTTCAAAAATTTCCCCAGGTCGAGTTTCAATGAAAGAGTTGTAAAATTTTGGAGAAATCCCGTATCTGGTCTGTTTTAAATCACTGGCGTCAGACCTACTTCGTGTTCGCGAAGGGTCTGACGCGATCGCGAAGAAGCAGCGGCTCGAATATCCTACGCGTTCGCGAGTCCTTCCACACGTTTGCGTAAGGCACCTCCCGCCAGGCCTTCGCGTTCTCATAGAGGAACTAAACTCCCTCCCCCAGGTCCCATTATGCTACGCGTTCGCATGTGGCTAGTCGCGTTCGCGTAGAGCAATCTCCCCAATGATCCGTGTTCGCGACCCAGGCCTCCCGTTCGCGTAGGATAAATCCAGCCCCAACCCAGTGTGTACATCACGTTCACGTGAGTTGCACCGTGAACGTGAAGAACAATTACAAGGACACCAGAAACAACAGCTACAACAGAATTTTCTAAGTCCAAACCACTCTGACGCCTATTCAAAACTCACCCGAGCCCTCGGGGATCCAAACCAAACATGTACACAACCTCAAAAACATCCTACGGACTTGTTCGTGTGATCAAATCACCAAAATAACATCTTAGACATCATATTTAGCATTAAAATCAAAGAAAAATCTCAAGAACTTTCAAAGTTTCAAATTTCACAAATACGTGTCTGAATCACGTCAAACGACCTCCGTTTCTTACCAAATTCTACAGACACAACTCAAATATCATATTGAACTTGTACCGGGCTCCGGAACCAAAATAAGGGCCCAATACTATAAATTTCAAATATAACCAAATTTTTAAAAACTCTTATATTTTCATAAAAACAATTTCTTTCGAAAATTTATTTCTCGAGCTTGGGACTTCGGAATTCGATTCCGGGCATACGCCCAAGTCCCATATTTTCCTACGGACCCTCCGGGACCATCAAATCACGGGTTCGGGTCCGTTTACCCAAAATATTAACCAAAGTCAATTTAAATTTATTTTTAAAGGCAAAATTAGCATTTTCCTCAGTTTTTCATATAAATGCTTTCCGGATATACGCCCGGACTGCACACGCAAAATGAGGTGAGATAAAAGAAGGTTTTCAAGGCCTCGGAATACAGTTTTAACCTATAAAAATGAGAGATGACTTTTTGAGTCATCACAGTCCTATTGTTTTTTAATATTTGTTGCATCCTTGATTTTTGTGTGGCCCTTTATTGCCTTGCACCCTTACTCTAGATGTAGAAATCCTTGTAAATTGAGTTGTTGGATTGCTTTTGTTGTTTGAAATTTATTGGGGATTAGGTTGCAAGCCGCAATGAAAATTGAAAGATGATGAATTGAAACGATGGAATAAGGAAGGATACTTGATGCTGATAAATGATGATATGATTGGATCGGGTTGTGTGCCACAATGGATTGTGTACGGATATTTGTTGTTGATAAATGATGAAATGATGGGATCAGGTTGCATGCCACAACAAATTGTGTACGTGGTAATTGATATTGATAAAGGATGATATGGTAGGATCAAGTTGCGTGCCGCAACGGATTGTGTGTGTTGTACTTGTTGTTGTTGTTGTGTTGATTTCAGCAATTTTATATGAGATTACGAGACTTGTTATTCTGTGTTTTCTGATAGTGAGGTTCGAGTTTATTTCCACAAATTAACTACTTTACTTTTATTTTTTTCTTTTTCCTTCCATGTTATTATTATTATTACTGTGTATAGGTAATTATAAGTAGCCTCTTAGACTCGTCACTACTCTGTTGAGGTTAGGCTCGACACCTATAGAGTACATGTGGTCGGTTGTACTCACACTACACTCTGCACTTTTTTTGCAGATACCGAAGTTGGTCCTAGTGGCGTGCAGTAGCTTTTGCTCGGATCTGGTCGCAGACGGAGACTTAAGGTACAACTGCACAACGTTCGCAGCCCTGAAGTCTCCTTCCCTCTTGTCTTTACTGTTTATCTGAGTTTCAAAATAATGTATTTTATTCAGACCATGTTTGTAGCACTATAGATGTTCATGTACTCGTGATACCAGTCTGGGTTATGCTTAGACTCGTTGTTCAGTATTATACTATATTTCAGACTTATATCATTTTCATTGTTAATATATTGTCATAAATCATTAAAATTAGTTAGGTTTTTGTTCACGTCAGCTTGCCTAGCAAGTAGATTTTAGGCGCCATCATGATCCCGAGGTTGGGATTCCGGGTTGTGACCTATTATATATATATATATATATATATACACACACACACACACACACACACATATATTCAAACTATGTACTTTTTCAAGCATTACAAAATATATTATTCAACGAGCAACAAATTACATGCGCAATTCAGTAATCTATATATCTATATCTATATATATATTAAAGGAATAAAATTACCATATATAATTGGCATTATGGTTAAGCTAAGTGGCAAACTAATAATGCCAATAATATATGATAACTTTATTTTATATTTAAGTTAGTTATATATATATAAACTAAATTTGAATTAAATGATAATTTTGAATTTATAGATAAAAAATTTTAAATTTAAATTAAAAGAAAAGAGAATTTATATTTTATTATCAGGTTATCATACTTAATTCGGTAAATGATCATATGCAATCATGTTAGAAACTTTTTTTATTTATTATTTAATTATTTAAATACTACTTCAGCTGTGGCAAAAAAGAAGAAAAAACTACTCCATATAACTATAAAACTCTTTTACATTTAAAACGCGATGATTTAGTTCTTCAAAACACTATAGCTAGATTAGAATAAAGCAAATTTCTTTTAAAATAAATGTAATATAGGGTACACGTCTATGTTTATCCAAATAACACAAAGGAGTTAAAAAATTAAATAAAACTCACTTACATATATAATGAAGTAAACCTACATGCTGGAGAAAGAAACATTACAAAAATCTGGCAATATTCAAAAAAACAAAAATTCTTTTTAAAGAATGTGACTTTGAAGAGTCAATTTGTATAAATGGACATCAAACAAATAACAAAACTTTGGTTATACAAATTGTTATCATTAATTTCAATTTAGCACCTTTTAGGAATTGAAGGGTATAAGCGGAAACCTCTTCATTTAGTTGCAGTCAAGCTACTATTGCAAGGGTATAATATTTTTTTCGTTAAAAAATATTAGTTTTGTGTCATTAGATTATGTGAAAGGTTTTCTTTCTCGAATTCAACAAGAGGGATATTGGTTTCTAATTGATAGTTTCTATTGCGATTTTAAAGTGTAACAAAAAATATATTTAAAAAAAACATTGGTATGACGTGAAATATATATATATATATATATATATATATATATTTTTTTTTNAAAATAAAAATATAATATATTTTTTAATTTAGTAGAGAGTTCCTAAGTTTGGTTCTAGGGGTTTCGAGGTGTAACTTTGAGTTTTAGCGTTTTTTTGGTTGTTCCGAAGGCTCGAGCGAGTCTGTATTATGATTTAGGACTTGTTGGTATATTTGGACGGGGGCTCGGGTGGGCCCAGGTGCCTCCCGGACACCACACGAGGCCAAAAACAAGCTGAAATAGCTACTGGTGCACCTGTTCTGGTGTGACCGCAGGTGCGGTTTCCCATTTGCAGGTGCAGGACCAATCCTGCGGTCCCAGCCTCGCAGGTTCGACCCCCAGCGGGCAGCCTATTTCTCGCAAGTGTGAACAAAGTTCTGCAGGTGCGGTCTTCTCTCCGCAGCTGTGAGCCCAAGCCTCCTCGTCCTTTTCCGCAGGTGCGAGCCTTTGCTCGCAGGTGCGGTCCTCGAGCCGCAGGTGCGGAACCACTGTCAGGCAGTGTGTTTCTTTAAAATATGGGATTTCTTCATTTTTCTTTATGTTCTTCCTCCATTAGAACAATTGAGAGCTTGGAATAGGGCTCCACGACCCAACCACTGAAATGTAAGTAAATTCTATCCTAAAGTTTGTTAATGCATGCATTCTTAGTAGGATTTAACTACTTAATTAGTGGAAAATTTAGGAATTTGGGTAGTAACCTAGGGCCTTCGAGAATTTAGAAAATTATCCGTGAATTGGCTATGAAATCATACGAAAATCATTTATTAATGATCCTTAGGCTATGGGTGAGTGTTCCTTCAAGAAATTTTGGAATCTGAGCATGCGGGCCCGGGGTTAGATTTTTGGGATTTCTTCAAGAATGGTGAATTCGACCAAATAATAGGAGAATTTCATGCTTTGAATATAAATTGATATATTTGTATAACATTTGGCTAGTTTCGAGTCGGTGGGTTTCAAGTTCGGAGTTTCCCGATGGGTCCATGTTTAGGGTCGGTGCCGATGACTTCGACAGAAATGGGCACGCCTCTGATTAAGGATCGATCCTGAAAATCAATCTCAATCAAATCTGTGAAAGCTCTATCCTCTTAATCTTTAGAGGTTATGTAACGACCCGACCAATAGTTTTGCTTTCTAGAATCCCGTGCCCCTGAATAAGACTTCTTGTATTTGCTTTTATTGATTTATGACTTACGGAGTTGGTTGGTTTGGGAATTGGAAGAGTTCGGGTTGGAATTGAAACACTTAGTTCCTTAAGGTTGGCCTTAAAGGGCAAGTTTGACTTCGGTCAACATTTTAGTAAACAACATCGGAATCGGGATTTGAAGGTTCCAATAGGTTCGTATGATGATTTCGGACTTGGGCGTATGCTCGGAACGGATTTTGGATGACCCGGGGGCATTTCGGCCCACCAAATAGTGAAATATGATTCTTGAAGTTCAAAAATTGAGGTTTGGAGCGTGTTTTGGTGTTATTGAGGCCTGAATGGAATTTCGAGACCGAGAATAGTTCCGTAGTGGCATTTATGACTTGCTCGCAAAAATTTGGTGTCATTCCGAGTAGCATAAGTACGTTTCGGCGTATTGGAAGTGAATCCAAGAACTTAAAGTTCTTAAGTTGAGTTTAGTTGGTTTTGGGGTACAATTCTTATATTTAATGTTATTTCAGGCGTTCTGTAGGTTCAAACGAGTCTGTATTATGGTTTAGAACTTGTTGGTATATTCGAACGGGGCCTCGGGGGCCCCAGATGTCATTCGGACGTCGCGCGAGGCAAGTCCCAGCTCAAAGAGAGCTGCTGGTGCACCAGGTTTGGTGCTACCGCACTTGCGATTGTCCAACCGCAGGTGCGAGACCGCAGATGCGGTCGAAGCCTAGCAGATGCGGTTATCGAAGGGGTGCTCAGGATCCGCAGATGCGGTCCCTTCTTCGCAGAAGTGGAGCCGCAGGTGCGGGAATCCTTCTGCAAGTGCGATCCCTGCCAGCCCCTCCACTTTCCGCAGATGCGGACCCTGGTCAGCAGGAGCGGGACCGCAGGTGCGGTCCACTCGCCGTAGGTGTGAAATCACTAAAGGAAGTGAGGTCATCGGGACTTAGGCTCATTTGAGGGCATTTATCACACTTTGGGCGATTTAGGAGTTCCCAAAAACAGAGGTTTCGACTTAGCATCTTGAGGTAATGTATTTCCTACTTAATGTGAGTTTATTACTTTGTTTTTGGGTGGATTAATACACAAAGATTAGTAAAAATTATGGATTAGGGTAAAACTTAGGGTTTTGATATAAATGAGATTTAACCACGAAACTTGTTATGGAATCTAATAAAAAAAATTATATATTATTGATCCTTAGGTTATGGGTAACAACTTTCTTTAAGAATTTCCGAAATCCGAGAATGTGAGCCCGTGGGTGAATTTTAGGAATCTTACCAATTGGCTTGGGTAATCACCTAAATGGTAGTATTATGAACTTTCGAGCATAGATTGACTAGTTTATGTAATGTTTGGCTAGTTTCGAGTTGTCGGGCGTCAAATTTGGAGGTTGAGCGTATTTTTGAATCGGGAAGTAGGCTTGATACGAGGTATGTCTCCTTTCTAACCTTGTAAGAGGGAATTGTCCCCATAGGTGAAATAATTTATTATGTGAATGATTGTGGGGGATTACGTATGCGCTAGGTAACGAGGGTCCGTGCGTAGTGACTATTGTTGTTATGTCCGGGTAGTTTAGGCTTACACCATGCCTCGTGAAAATTGCTAATTGATTTACATGCATGATCATAATTGAGTGAAAGTTTACATCAACATCTTAAGAATTTAAAGGTTTCAAGTAGGTCATTAATTTGAAAAATGAATTGAGAATGTGCTATGCTATGTGAAACCGCTTCGCATTATATTCCGCGAGCAGGTGATTTCCTCCACTACTCTCACGGGAGCAGACCGTTCGCCTCGACAGGTTAATAGATGCATCTATGGTTCGTGTCGTTCGACCCTTCGACAATGCACATTTACTTTTCTGTTGGATCGAGTCGTACGTCCTTGACATATTGTGCGTATGTTAATTGCTTGCTACTTCCTATGACTTTCAAACCGTTAAAAAGGCCTTGAAGAATAAAATTGTAAACTGTCTAATAGGAGTTGGCACCTAAATGTACTTGTGGAAAGATTTGTCATTTCTTGTCTTTATTGTTATTCAGCTTTGATATCCATGCTTAGCTTTATAATTGAATAAATCGCTTTGGCCCTAGTGAGTGTCAAGTCGACCTCTCGTCACTACTTCTTCGAGATTAGACTGGATACTTACTGGGTACATGGTGTTTATGTATTCATACTACATTTTTGTACTTAATTGTACAGGTTCTGAGGCAGGTCCATCTGGTTGTCAGCCCAGAGCACGTTCTTGACTCCTCGAGATTTCCGGATTCCACGGTGAGCTGCTTCCTTTGATGCCGTTCAGTAGCACGTTGGAGTCTTCCCATTTTGTTATTCTATCTATAACTCTCAGACAGTAGGATAGATGTATTTTTTTGATTTTCTTCTATTAGATGCTTGTATACTTGTGACACCAGTTCCTGGCACACACATTGGTAGACTATTCTTTTGGAAATATAACTATTTAAATTTAATCTCTTGATCAGTTCAAGTAAACTTGCTTCGATATTTATCATTTTCTCATGCTTGTGACAAAATTTGAGTATTGTTAATAAAGTTTTATAAAATTTAAATGGGACTCATTAGACTAATAAGATTGCCTTGCTTAACATCGGCGTTGGGCACCCTCGCGACCTAGATTAGGATTTGAATCGTGACAGGTTAAGAACTAGAGTTTAAGGTCGGGGTTCAAGGTCAGGTTCTAGGATCCAGGGGCGAAGTTAGAGGTCGGTGGATCTGGAGGGTGAGACGCCGCACCTTGAGGGGGGTTGAGTTGGAGTCGGGGTGTCATCCACCCTCTACTTAGACCTCCAATCCCACCCCATGGTATTTGTCTAGGGTCTGAGAATTACCAATCGATCATTTTTTTGTTTGTTTTTAAGCGTAACAACCGACAATATTTGATACCATTTGATTTTCTTACAAATTTCTCAGAAAAATTCGAAACCAACCGAAATAATATATACACACTTTTTCATCAAAAAATTATTTTCACCAATGACGTTACAATTCGTCCGTTTAAGTTTATGTGAATCTTTTCGTATTGACTAATTTTGTGTGAATTCAGACATAAAATTTTCTATTTTTTTGAAAGAAAATTTAAGTATTTTAATAACATATAAGTAATAAAAGCCACAACAGTTAACAAATAAAAATATTTAAAAATTATTAGCAAAACATAATTTAAGACAGTTCATAAAGTGAAACAGATGAAGTAGTGTTTTTAGTTACTTCTCATCCAGTTAGATTTGACGCTGTTAATATTCAACCTCACCAAAGATATCATATTTGTTATCCATGTCAAACATTAGATGGTATGTGATAGTAACTCTTGTTTGCATATAATCTATTCTTTAGTTATGACACACTCCAAGCAAATTTAGTTTAGTCCAACTTATGATTCTAAAGAAACTAATTTTCCTTCGCTATATTAGATATAGGTAAAATTATATATTGGGTTAAAACTTTACTGTTCGATCAAAATTTTAAGTTACTAAATATAAATTGAACAAAATCGAAATATCAAAAATAACCAAATCAACAAATTTGTATTAACTTGTATCAGTATAAATTAATTTTTGTATCTGCAGCAGGTTCTTCTACAACAAACTGTCCTCTTCACTAAAATTGGTTTAAAATCAAAGTTCAGTTGGATAAATCCATTAGCTAGGTGAAATAAGAACTAAATGATAATAACAACACAAAATAGATAAGAGATAGAATAATTTTATTGAGACTATTTATGAGTCATAATGTTGCATAGTGAGGATCAATTACCCAGCTAGTAGAGCACAATCAGAATGAATTACAAATGAGGGAGGAGGAGACATCTCTAGATCAAATCTAACGTTCACATCCTTAGTTCCACTTTCACACGTTGCTCTAAGCAGTTGCTGATGACCGAGATTCTATAAGGGTTTTTGGGCGGGATTTATCACGCAATCCTCCCTGTTTTTGAATCTAAAAGACATCCAGTCACTTCCGTTTAAAGCTTCGGGCAGGTGGCGATCTTCAATGGGTTCTAACACCACAACGGTTACCAAGGGTCATGATAATTTTGTCTATAAAGGCCCATCCTTTTCTCTGTCTTCTCTACCTTCTGCTCGAACTTCTTCTCTGAAGTTTCTTTCGCAACTCCATTATTGTCTCTTCCAACTTCTTCATTTCTCGTTTTCCCTTGCTTTCATGCCATAAATTCCAGTGGTTTCTTAAGGCACTTCAATCCTCATTCACGAAGAAGCCTAAATTATTGATGCTACAACCATTACTTATCTGATGGAGGCCATCACGGCCATGAAGGCACCTGCCCCTAACTGGGAAGGACAGTGCTACCAAATCTGCCATGGTTTCAACAAAGGCGGAGGGAGAGGGATCATCAACCCCTGCAAGAAGGAGCACAACAAGCCAAACTTGTAGAGGTCCTCCGGAAGATAGTTAATTTCACTTGTTCATGTGTCGGAGTAGTGCGCCGGAAAGAGAAATTAAGACTTATCCGTTGGCCTTACAAGGAAAGCACCTTCTGGTGATTCTGAAAGACTACGCCTGGGAAGGTAAAGTTCAAGCTTCCTGCCTGAAGCAAACGAGAATATAAAGGTTTCTCATTTGTGTTCTCGTAATAAATGACCTTTGAAAGGGGTGTGGTATTTGCTTGGGTCAACTAGGACTAGTTGTGTGGAAAACCATGGTATGCCTGAGGTTTCTTACTGAAAGGTGCAAGAGAGTTTTACTTTCAAGCATGGCATCCAAATTTACCGCCCAAGCTTTATAAAGGGTCGATGATCGATAATGCTGGCGAGTCGGCACCCGTTCCCTTCTTGCCAACACGGAGGATGATTTAGGCCGTAAATGTTATGGGCGGTTCCCTAGAGTACCAACACATAACTTCTTAGGCTAAAGCGATCTCCCTTGCCTGGAGAAATTGAATTTCAAACGTAAGTTCTTTCCCTCATCTTCAATTTTCATTTCCTCCTCTAAGATTATGCCCTTCAAATTTTTATGACGGACACCCGCTTTGACCTCCGTTACTGGATCATTCCCGGATATGGAGGAGTGGGTCGACAAAATTTTGAAGTCGACTACCTTATATGTGAGAACATGCAAAGCGATCTCCATCATCGAAGGATGAGAGTAAAAAAATCATGGTATGGATATTCCAACCTTGGGACATTCTAACCTCTTCATCTCGTTAAAACATTTCGTTTAAATATTTAGTTTTGGTCTAATATATTTATTGTTAGCTAGTTTTGACTCTTTTACTTTATTTTATCACAAAAATAAAAATTACAAAAATATTTTATTTTATTTAGATAATTGATATTTTATTTAGTTACTTTTAGTTTATCTACCTTTCATAAAAGTCGAAAAATACAAAAAAAATAGTTCCACTTTGTTTTCAGAAATATTAGTATTTTGATAGGATTTTATTTTAATTTTTGCGATGATTTTAACCTAATCTTATTTTTATTTTTAGTATGATATTTGAAAAATACCAAAAATAGTTTCATATTTTACATATAATTTAGTTTAATTAAATAGATTGATTTTTACATTATATTGTATATTTACCTTATATTAAAAGGTATTTAGCTAAAGTTTAAACATTTTTTTAGCCTAATTTTAAGGCCCAAATCTGAAGCACATCTATCTCCAACCTTAAGACCTAATCCTAATCTCACACCCCTTCTTCTTCCTTTCTTAACCATCAGCAGATTACACTTGAAAAAGTGGGAGCAACCTAAAAGGAGGAAAAAGTTGCACAATAGCTTGAAAAAGAGAGAGGAGAGAACGAGCAGCCTTCATCTTCTTCATTGGCAGAGAAAGATGGGCACCCACCTTCCTTGAAGAGAACGACCACCTATCAGCCGAAAATAATACTACACCACCACAAAAACACAGCCATAGAGCTCCAAACTCAACTCAAAACAGTGGCTCGAGGACCATTCGGACCTGATCTTCTTCCCCTAAGAACCAACATCCCTTTCTTCCTAAAAAAGACAGTAACTCCTTCTTCTTCAACCAAGCAAAATCGATATCAAACAGCGCCTAAAATCAACACCCAAAACTAACCATGAAAATGCAGCCAAAAGATTCACAAAATATAGAATAAACAATGTCCCAAAATAGCTTTTTCCTCAATCACAAACCACCGAAATTACCATGAAAACATCGATAGTGTTCGGGTTCTTGGGAAAATCCAGTCAAGGCGAGTTCGTTTGGGGTGTAGATTTCCGGCGCGGTCTTAGATTGGTGGTATGAGCTTCGGTCTGTGATATCGTTCTTGGTTGGGGTCCATTTTGATTTCGGGTATTGGTCAGAGTGTCTCAATTTGCTATATTTGTCTTTCATTTGAGCTTTCGCCCAAATGCTCCTAAAGGAATATTGTCAATAAAGGTTCAATTTCCTTCTCATTTCTCTAAAATTTGATTATGTTTACCTCTTTTTGATAATAGTCTTCGAATGAATTCATGAGATTTTTGTTGTTATCATTGTGATTGGTGAGATATTTTGTTGTTCTTTTCTTTCTAATTCTTGGCAGTAGGATTATATTGATATCGGTGTTTATGGGTAAATTGTGTTTGGCCTTTGACTAAGTGAAGTAATTTATGATTGTATGAAATATTTAGAGGAAGAGATAGGGGATGGTAGGTTTTTGGTTGGAATAAGAAATTTTTTTTGAATAATAAATGGGTTTGATTAAGTTTCTTCACATTTAATCTTAAATTTAGGAAATGTATAATTTGAATAAACATCCGTATTCTGCTTTAGACGTGATTAATAAATTAACGTGGCCATGGGTACAGCTTCCTTGGCATGGTCACGATATGTAAAACCCATTCGAGTGTGCGTTTCACGTGACTCGACCTTATAATTTTAACCAATAATAAAAATTAACAGGTTATGAATCGTGGGTGCTTTTCACGTGGCACGATTCTCAATGTGTACAAAATCATAAATTCGAATTCGGGTGTGCATTTGATGTGACGCCGGGCATAACTTCGAATAGTAATAAAATAAACATGTCGCAAATCGCGGGCGCATTTCATGTGGCGCAGTTCGTAACGTGTATCCAAACGACAAGTGTACGATATCGTGACTTGTTTCAAAATAATTTCAAAAATAATTAAAAGCGGTATAAAATCAATAATGCACAAAAGGTTTTAAAATATATAATTAATTAGATAATTAAGCCAATTATTAATAGTTAAGCGACCGTGCTAAAACCACGGAACTCGGAAGTGTCTCACACCTTCTCCCGGGTCAATAGAATTCCTTACCCGAATTTTTAGTTTCGCGGACTTTAAACATAGTTAGTTTTCCTCGATTTGGGATTCTAAAATAAACCGGTGACTTGGGACACCATAAATTACCCCAAACGACGACTCTGAAATTAAATAAATAATCCTATTTCAATTATTATCACTTTAATTGAAAAAACTCTCTTATCCCCTCTCTTTCGGAAAAAATGAGGTGTGACAGCTCTGGCGACTCTGCTGGGGATAAGAACCCAAAACTGCTGGTTTAGGGTTCAAGAATTCGAGCTTAGAATAATTGTTATGTTTGGCTTTCATGATTGTCTGATTTTTACGTGTTTGAGTCTAATGTGCTAAATGTCATTTTTTACTGCTTTGATATTGTGTGAACTGTATATAAACTGCTACGAAACATTTCTTCTCCCCGAGTCTTCTAAATCTTCTAGGAAGCGTGCGCTTCGCGTGGCTTTTTTCTGTTAGAGTCATATCCTAATTTTAGAACAAGGTTCGGACAAGTTGCAAAGCCGGTGAAGCTTCTGTATTCTCGGTACGCTCCCTCCTCCCCCCGGGCTCGAGTTGTCCGCTCGGGTAAGGCAGGTCTAGATTAATACACTCCAGGGTTCAAACCTAGAATAACATAGCCTCATGCCAGATCCCTAGTAGGAATGTTTTGTTTGTATCACGAGCATTTGACTTCGGGGACTCAACACAGGGGTTGAGTCCGTCTAGGACAAGTGTACCCAATTTAGAAGACCATCCTGATGTATCTTACGTGCTACTTGCGTATCTGTTTATTTCGGCTTGCATGTTCACTGGCTTCTAGAATGGGAAAGAAAATTTAAAAAAAAATATCTAAACAAAATCAAGAGTGAGATGTAGGTATTTGAAATTTTTTGAAACTCTGCCAAAATTTTTAAAAAAAGGAAAGAAAATAAGTCAAGGTTTTCAAAAAGACATGTTTCCCCTGTTCCGTCAAAACTGACAGAACTACGCGGGTCTGATTCCCATCGGATGTGAGATACGTAGGCAAACCTCATCGCTTCCGGCCCCCAATTTCTTTTCAGAAATCCAAAAAATATTTTCTTTTAATTCCTTCTTTAGGAGTATTTTCTTAGAAAAGTCCAAACAAATAAAAGATAAAAAAAAAGTTTTAGAAACCAAAAATATTTTTTTTCATTAAAAAAAAAAGACAAATCAAATCAAATCAAAATCCCAAAAACTAGTTTCTACCTTTTTATTTTCCCCAATTTTCAAAAATCCAAAAATATTTTTCTTTACTTCCTTCTATAGAAAAGTCTTTCTTTGAGACCCGAATTTTAAAAAATCCAAAAATATTTTCCTTTAATTCCTTCTTTAGAAGTTTTTCCTTAAACAAAATTCCAAATAAAAATTTAAAATCAAAAATATTTTCTTTCATTTTTAGAAGTCTTTCATTTGAAAAGAAAATCAAATCAAAATCCAAATAAAAAAAAAATTTCTACCTTTTTTTAGAAGTCTTATTCCCAGTAATTCAAAAAAAAAATTCAAAAATTCCAAAAAAATATTTCTTTTCTTCTTTAGAAGTCTTTCTTTCAAAAATTTTGAAAAAAATAAATCAAAACAATCAAATAAAAAATCCAAAAATATTTCGATTCTTCTTTCGAAAATTGAAAAGAAAATTCAAGATTCAAAAATATTTTATTTTTCTTTAGAAGTATTTTATTTTTCAATAAATTCAAAATAAAAGACCAAAGTCCAAAAATATTTCCTTTCTTATTTAGAAGTTTTTCTTTCAAAATTCCCAAAAAAAAAAAAAATCTAAATCAAAAAATATTTTCTTTCTTCTTTTTAAGTCTCGGTTTCGGGAAAAAAATACAAATAAAATAAATTCAAAATCCAAAAAAAAAGGTTTAGGTTATTTACTTTATTCTCGATCTTCCCAACTATGCAAGATCTGATTCATGTTCCCACATGATACGTAGGCAACCCACATCAGGTTCGATCGAATGATTTTGAAAAAAAGAGAAGAACGTGAAGAAAAATAAAAAAAGAATGATAATAAGGATCGACTGAGTCCATTCTAACATGTCTTTTGTTTTAAATTGTGAAGAATGTTTGAGGTGGTCGGTTTGTGGTAAGCTGACAACAAAAAATCCAAGGAAAAAATGATAACTGACATCGAAGTTGTTATGACCGGTCATGAGACTCAGGGTCAGAGGGTTCAACAAGAGTCTACCATGGTTGGGGAAAATAGAGTACTGAAACAGAAAATGACTGAAATGTGTCAAGCATGGGCCAATGGCCAAGGATCGCCCTTTTCTTCTCATGGTTTTCCAGAGTTCACATCCATTACGAATACTACCATTCCGGTCTCATTGTCTGATCAATCCTGTCCACCTGGGTTCAATCTTTATCTCAACTGTAGGACTGCAACTGAAACTTCTGTTGCGCGCTCCCAAAGTGTGCCATTGACAACCAATCAAACAACCGCTGTTGTTATGCTTGTTTTCACTGTCCCACAACCAACAATAGTACAGAGGAAAACTTATGAGTCACAATTTTCTACCCATCAAGAACAATACCATTCTCATGAGTACCATTCATACATATTTGATCCTCCGGCAAAGATTGAGAAGCCTGCCCGAAAGATGGCACCGGAAGAAATGACCCAAAGAGTGAATAACTTAGAACGACAGTTGAAAAACATGCAAGGGTTGGCAGGTCAGAAGAGTATTGCCTTCAAGGATCTATGTATGTTCCTCGATGTTCGTTTTCCACTTGGTTTCAAGACTCCCAAATTTGAAAAGTATGATGGACATGGAGATCCCATAGCCCACCTAAAAAAGTATTGCAATCAGCTAAGAGGTACAACAAGAAATGAAGAATTACTAATGGCTTATTTTGGAGAAAGCCTTACAGGGGTAGCCTCTGAATGATTTATTGATCAAGACATCTCTCACTGGTATGTTTGGGATGACATGGCTCAGGCTTTTGTCGAACAATTCCAATACAACATTGACATCGCCCCAGACATCAATTCTCTTTCAAACCTGAAGAAGAAACCAACTGAAAGTTTCAGGGAATATGCCATTAAATGGAGAGAGCAAGAAGCTAGAGTTAATCCACCCATGGATGACCATGCTCTAATCAATGTCTTCCTTCAGACTCAATAGCCAGATTATATCTAAAACATGATGTCTGTAGTTGGCAAGTCCTTCTCGGAAGCAATCAATATGGGGGAAATGGTTGAGAATGGTCTTAAGGCAGGAAAAATTATAAGTCAAGCAGTTCTCAAAGCCGCAACTCAGGCTATCCAAATTGAATCTGGTAATTTAGTGACACGAATGAAAGGATGAAGAAATCATGATGACATCAGGGTCGAGAAAAGGTCCTAGGAGAACATCTCGAAGGTATGACCAGCCTCATCTATTTTTTGATGACTCCCCTGAGCACTACTATCCACTTCAGAACCCTCAATACTATGTTGCTCCACCCCAGTATGTTCTCCAGCCACCAAGACACCCTAGAAGGCGAGCACCAGCACCCCAAAGTCTTCATCAATCTCTGCCGAATTTTCAAGTGACCAATAACCCGCATCCAGGCCAGGGGTATAGAGGGGAACAAATGTTGAAAGATAATTTTACACCAATAAGAGAGTCTTATGCAAGCTTTTTTGAGAAATTAAAGCATTATGACATGATTTCACCTATTCTCCAAATCATGTGGACCCACGTGCAAGAAGTTTTGATCCTTCTAAAAGGTGTGAATACCATTCCAATGCCCAGGGGCACAATGTTAAAAGTTGTCGGGATTTGAAAAGAGAAATTGAAAGGATGATCCAGGAAAAAATGATTATGATCCAAGACAATGACACCCAGAATATCACGCAGAATCCTTTACCTGCACATGATGATGCACACTTTGTGGGGATGATACGTGGTGACATGGAGTATGAGAATCCTCTCGGGAACTTGCCGACTGAGATTGGAGAAGGCCATGGTGATTCTAATGAGCAAATTTGTGGCTAAATGTCAAGCTTAGCAGTTGAAAAGTTATTCCCTCCTCACTAGGAAGGAATCTTGGTAGCTTATTTTGATATTTTTCTAGTACCTGGGTTATTTCAGGGTTGTGATCCAGATTTTATTTGTTTTATTGAGTCAAACCCTTCTATCCCTCTATTCCCTTTGTGTGAGTCTTGTCTGTTTGTTTTGTTGCTATTTTCTTTATCCTAGTTATTTTAGGGTTGTAACTCAGATTTTAGATTGTTTATCTTGTTGTTTACTCAATGAAATACAGTTTCTCTTTTTGTGTCAGTCCATGCTTAGTTCGTTTCCCATTAGTTTTAGTGACATGACACGCATGCAGAATTTTTGGCAAGATATTAGAAAACTGATTTAGTCTTGAATTGGATAAGTGAGAATAAAACACTTTTGAGGATGAATAAAGAATTGAAATACTTTGGAATTAAGGTCGATTAAATTCACCTTCAAATCATTATGAAAATCGGATTTGAGGATATTAAATCAATTGAAGCTTGGTCGAAAGTTTGACATTAATGGATGAAAAATGTCTTTCTACCACAACACACCAAGAAGATAGACATGTTCATCAATGCTATGATCGCGAAAAGGTAACATGATTGGCATTCTCGAGGCTAGGAGGCCCTTTTTCTGCTACCCAAGCACTTTTTTTTAAGCAATCCACTAGGCAGTGCCTAGGGCTAGTTTTTATTTATATATAGAAAAAT
>ML313533.1:0-10286 GCA_005239505.1 Nicotiana paniculata
GAAGAACATAAAAACTTCATCATTTTCTGTGAAACAGTATATAAAAACTTTGATTTTTATTTAATATATGTACTGTTTATTTTTAATTACAGTATTGTTTATTGTTCTGCTTTTTCCATTAATTGAACTCTTCTGTTGTTGACAGTGAGAAATGGCAATTGATAACGGAAATTCTTCTGCGACTGTTGCGGCAACGACGATAGCCTCGTCAAGCCGAACTGTTGTTCCACCGGCAGAGAAATCAGAAAAATTTTCTAGAGCCAACTTCAAAGGATGGCGCCAAAGGGTGTTCTTATAGTTTACCACACTTGGTATGCATAAATTCACTAGTGAAGAACCTCTAGTGCCTACTGCAGACATGCCGAACAACGAGAAATTCATGATTGTTGAGGCGTGGAAGCAGGCAGATTTTCTTTGCAAAGTCTATATCTTAAGCGCTTTAGAGGATGACTTGTACAATGTGTACAGTGCGAAGAATACTTCGAAAGAATTATGGGACTCACTTGAGAGGAAGTACAAGATGGAAGATGCATGCTTGAAGAAGTTCGTGGTTGCCAAGTTTCTAGACTATAAAATGATAGACATCAAAACTGTGGAAACCCAAGTTCAGGAGCTTCAACTTATTTTTCATGATCTTATTGTTGAAGGTATGGTCATGAATGAAACATTTCAAGTGGTTGTAATGATTGAAAAATCCTTCGTGGAGAGATTTCAAGAACTATCTTAAGCACAAGTGCAAAGAAATGAAGTTGGAAGATCTTGTGATACGTTCCAAGATTGAGGAAGACAACAAAATCGCCGAAAAGAAGTCTCATGGAAATTCAACGATCATGGGAGCTAATATCGTTGAGGAGACTGCTCCAAAAAGTAAGGAGAGGAAGAGGTCTTCTCGACAGATAAGGAGCAGAACAAAAAGAAATTCAAGGGCAACTGCTACAATTGTGGAAGAGTTGGTCACAAAGACCCTGATTGTCGTCTCCCGAAAAAGGATAAGAAGAAAGGACAAGCCAACATAGTGGAGAAGAATGATGACATTGATGATCTTTGTGCAATGCTTTCGGAATGCAACCTAGTTGGAAATCCGAAGGAGTGGTGGATTGACTCTGGATCCACTCGACATGCTTGTGCTGTCAAAGAAGCATTTGCAACTTACTCTACTGGTCCCGAAGAAGAGATTTCCATGGGAAATAATGCAACAGCCAAGATTGAAGGTTATGGGAAGATATTCCTGAAGATGACTTACGGCAAGGTGTTAACGCTCAACAACGTTTTTCATGTTCCTACTATTAGGAAGAATTTAGTTTCTACTTCTTTACTTGTGAAGAATTAATTCAAATGTGTATTTGTTTATGATAAAGTTTTTGTAAGCAAGAATGAAATGTATGTTGGAAAAGGCTATCTCACGGAAGGCCTTTTCAAACTCAATGTAATAGTTGTTGACAGTATGAATAAAATTTCAGTTTCTTCTTATTTATTGGAGTCAAATGATTTATGGCATATTTGTTTAGGACATGTCAATTATAAAACCTTGCGGAAGTTAATTAATTTAGAAGTATTGCCTAAATTAGAGTGCAATAAATCGAAATGCCAAATATATGTTGAATCTAAGTTTGTAAAACATCCTTATAAGTATGTTGAAAGGAATTCAAATCTTTTATATTTAATTGATACTGACATTTGCGATATGAAGCCCACACCATCTCGAGGTGGGAAAAAGTATTTTATTACTTTTATTGACGATTGCACTCGATATTTTTTATGTTTATTTGCTTAATAATAAGGATGAAGCAATTGAAGCACTTAAGCAATATAATAATGAAGTGGAGAATCAATTGAATAAAATGATCAAAATGATTAGAAGTGATAGAGGTGGAGAATATGAATCTCCGTTTGCGAAAATATGTTCGGAATATGAAATTATCCATCAAACTACTGCACCTTACACACCTCAATCCAACAGAATTATGGAAAGAAAAAATTGGACATTAAAGGAAATGATGAATTCTTTATTAATAAGTTCCAGATTATCGTAGATTTTGTGGGGGGGAAGCTATCCTTACAGCTAACTGAATACTCAACAGAGTAGCCCCACAACAAAACGCAATCTATTCCATATGAAAAATGAAAAGGAAGAAAACCCAACTTGAAATATTTCAAAATGTGGGGGTGCCTAGCAAAGGTACAAGTTCCTTTACCTAAAAGGGTTAAATTTAGACCAAAACAGTAGATTACATTTTCATTGGATATGCTACAAACAGTAAAGCATGTCGGTTTTTAGTTCATAAATTCGATAATCCCGAGATTCATGTTATTACGGTAATGGAATCAGATAATGTTGAATTCTTTGAAAGCATCTATCCGTATAAAACTGAATGCGAGTCGTTAAGTGAAAGACCTAAACGACCTCGGGAAGAACCAAATAAAAATACTCCAAGTGTAGAAGATCCAAGGCGTAGCAAACGTCAAAGAACATTTACTTCATTTGGACTAGATTTTGTGACATTCTTGCTTGAAAATGAACCTTAAACTTTTAAAGCAACCATGTCGTCTTCTGATTCAGTGTTTTGGAAAGAGGCAGTCAATAGTGAGATTCAATCAATTTTGGATAACCATACATGAGAATTGGTTGATCTTACTCTGGGAAACAAGCCTTTAGATTCGAAATGGATCTTTAAACGGAAAATGAAAGTTGATGGCACTATTGATAAATATAAGGAAAGACTTGTGGTCAAAGGTTATAGACAAAAGGAAGGCCTTAATTACTTTGACACTTACTCGCTAGTAACGAGGATAACATCTATTAGGGTGTTATTGGCACTAGCGGTCGTGTATGGTCTTGAAATCCATCAAATTGATGTTAAAACAACTTTCTTAAATGGAGAATTGGAGGAAGAGATTTACATGGAACAACCTTAGGGTTTTGTGGTTCCATGTAAAGAAAAGAAAGCGTGCAAACTTGTTAAGTCGCTTTATGGACTTAAACAAGCACCCAAATAATGGCATGCCAAATTTGACCAAACAATGTTGGCAAGTGAATTTAAAATCAACGAGTGTGACAAATGTGTTTACATTAAAAACACTCCAGGTCATGAAGTCATTGTTGTTTATATGTTGATGACATGTTGATAATGAGCAAAAGTATGATAGATATAAATGTTACAAAGCGCATGTTGGCTAGCAAATTCGACATGAAAGACTTAGGAGTTGCTGATGTGATCTTAGGAATCAGAATTCACAAGACTCCACAAGGTCTAGCATTATCAGAGTCTCACTACATTGAAAAGGTACTTGATAAGTTCAAGTATTTAGATTTCAAAATTTCCAAGACTCCAATTGACGTGAGTTATGCACTTCAAAAGAATGAAGGTGAAAGTGACTCACAACTGGACTATGCTAGAGTATTGGGAAGTTTGATGTATATCATGAATTGTACGCGACCAGATATAGCATGTGCTATTAGCAAACTGAGTCGATTTACAAGTAATCCCAATCACATACATTGGATGGCAATGAAACGAGTTTTGGGGTATCTGAAACATACCCAAAACTATGCTTTGCATTATAACAAATATCCCTCCGTGATCGAGGGATATAGTGATGCAAATTGGATCACCGGATCATCTGAAGTTAAATCCACGAGTGGATATGTTTTCACAATTGGGGGTGGAGCAGTGTCTTGGAAATCATCCAAACAAACATGCATCGCTCGTTCTATGATGGAATCTGAATTCATAGCTTTAGATAAGGCCGATGAAGAAGCTGAATGGCTCCAGAATTTCTGGAAAGATATTCCAATTTGGCCCAAACCTTTGGCACCTATTTGTATACATTGTGATAGTCAAGCGGCAATAGGCAGGGTTGGGAGCGTTATGTATAACGGAAAATCTCGTCATATACGACGGAGACACAATACCGTTAGACAACTACTCTCTAGTGGTGTTATCACAATTGACTACGTAAATTCAAGAGATAACGTGTCATATCCACTTACAAAAGACTTATCTAGAGAGGCAGTTGAAAGATCATCAAAGGGAATGGGGTTAAGGCCTAGGACAAGTCATCATGGAGGTAACTCTACCAGCAGACTAGATATCCCAAGAGCTAGGTTCAAATAGATCCAAAGTTATGAATGACGGTTCAACATTGTCAAATAGCTCAACCCATTCTCGTGATGAAGACAATGTTCAAAAACCGAGGTAAAGCATTAAGGCTTTTTGATGAGTCAATCAAGCTTAAAGCTTTTTAATGATTTGCTAAGTCTTGCAGGATATGACCAGATAGTGTGTCTTTAGGATTACACGTTTAGGAATCACCTATGTGAGTGTGACGTGTAAGCCGCTTCAAAGGGAATGAAAGTAAAGGCCCATTCTCTAAGCACTCATGAAACCAGGCGGTGTTCATGGCTAAAACGAACACAACCGTGAGAACCATAAATGGTTAAGGATTGATTGTGTGACTTATGTTGTCTAGGTATAAAACAAAACTCAACGGTTCAAGGATATCAAATCTACCGATTGACCGAGTATATCTGATATAAGCTCACTACGAAAAGTTCAAAGGGAACCTACTTTTCCAGATGCAATTAATTCTTGCATGTAAACACACACGCGTCCGTGCATTCCTTTATTTTATAGTCATTCCCCATTCATGTGGGGGATTGTTGGGTTTTAAGCTTAGTAGAGCTTAATTTTAAGTTTGGTGTAGCTTAAAGAGGGTGAATGAGAAATGGAGGGAAAATAAAATATTTGAGTTTCCCTCCTTCGCAAAAGGACATTGTCCCATATTGGAGGAAGAAAAGACTTTTGATGGGTATGTATTCAATTGCTCTTCTTCTAGCTCTTAAAGAGTTGAGAAGAAGGCAACGTCGTCGTCGCTCGGCTCCGCTTCAGCTTTGGATTTGGTCAAAGATCGATTGATTGATTAATCTTTTTGGACAAAATTCATTTCAAATTATTTAATTAATTAGCGAAAATTCAATCCGGAATAACCCAAATATTCCCACCTGTTCCAACAATTATGGTTGTTCTGAAAAGGTTTGCAGTGCAAAATGGTCTATAAAGATGCCTTGAATCCCAAAATTTTTACTTACTAAATTTTTTGTTTATCTTCTTCTTCTTCTTCTGCACAATATTTTTTTAGTGCGTTTTACAGCCTTCGAGTGGTTCGCTATTACATCGACATTTTTGGTATCAACACGATGGTGAGTTAAATCGTTCTATCCTGGGAGGATAATATTCCAACACCTCGAGTACTTTAGGAGAATAATTTCCTTAAGGACAAACTGCGCATTCGGTGGGCTCGATTTATTACTATACTATTTTTTAAAATTTATTTCGTTAAACTAGTGTTACTAACTTTCTGTTTCTATTTATATTTCAGAAAATTAAATGGTTTAATTATTTATTACATCCGTACAGATTGACTAACAAGAATTCTGTTCCAATTTGCACAAAAAAATTAAGTAATTTAACCTTGATGCTCCAAACTTTGCGACGTGAAAATGGAAGGGAGAGTTTACAAGTACTGACGACTAACGTGTAGTGGCATTTCCAAACTCCAAGATGACCATATATTGCGATAGAAAACGAATTATGGACACGTGAATTTTCTTTTAAAATTATTCGTGGTACCAATTTGGATTTTGTGCTTAGTTGTATGATTTGGTACTTCTTTTTTCAAATATGATTTGATACTTCACTGTTGAATTTAAAGTTAGTTGCGGTGTACTAACAGACAAAAACATAAAGCGAGGGTTTACACTAGGACATACATAGGTTGAGTTGGTTCGAATTTTTCAATTATCAAATCAAACTAATGGTGTCGGATTTTTAAATTTTATAAATCAACCAAACCAACAAAATCGGATTTTTCAATCTCGGGTTTTTCGAGTTTTTTCGGGTTTTCGAGTTTTTTTTTTACGATAAAGTCTTCATAGCATAAAATATGTAACTTGTGTTCCAAATATTTCTTAAGTCCTAGTAGGGGTGTGCAAACCGAACCGAAAAATCGCACAAATCCAAAAAGTCAAACTAACCGATTAAAAAATTCGACTAGATTTGATATTGTGTAATATATATATATATATATATATATATATATATATATATATATATATATATATATATATATANATTTGGGATTCTCTTACGTGATATCATATTTAATAGAATATGACGTGCCCCATATTTTGAACCTTAAATAATGAGTTGTATGATCACTTTCTTATCAAGTGTAACTGAAATGCGTCAATCTCTTTGTTATTCCATATTCATATGTCAAGATCTATTAAATTTTTATATCTTTTTCGAATTCGAAGTGATTATTATTATTTAGGTATCGTATTGATTTTTATGTTTAATTACTAAATTCGATTAACCTTAAAAGTGTGCATCAACAAAATATTATTGTTAGACAACTAAAAAGATAACTATCATGTGTTACTAAGTAAATTCTCCCATAAGAAAATTTTAATAGATAATATGTTTGTCAACTTTTTAAATTTTTAGTAAACATATATTTAGTTATAAAAAATTTAACAAAGTAAGATTGAAATAATATTTAAGTAACAACAACCCGAAAAACCCGACAAAATCGAACCAATCCAAACCGATTAATTGGTTTGGTTCGATTTTGATAAAAATCGAATCAACCGGGTCCATGTACACCCCAAAGTCCTAGTATAATGTGTTTTCCAAGAAACTAACACAATAATACGAGATAAGTCATAACATTATATTAAAATATTCAATAATAAATATAAAATAATAAAATTACATAAAATAAATATTGCTAATTGAATAAGCCATAATGAAAATTAACATAATTTAAAAATACTATATAGGTCATGCTAAATAAGTATAGCTAATAAATACTAATATTAATTACATACCTAAGCACTAAAGAAAAAGATAAACTAAGTTATGTATTTTCATTATAAACCAATGTAAACTAAAATAATTATCCAACACTATCGTCATTCCTATATCGATTTAAATTTTTTTTTTTGTTAGCACTAGTATTGATTTGAACTTTGTTTGAGTTACTACATTTATGAGGTATAAAATTTATTTACCTTCAAAATGTTAAGTTTAAACTTGAAATAATATGTTAAAATATAAAATGTAAAAAAGTTTATGAAATATTTATAAATTACATTACAATAAATATTTATATGTATAAAATATTTTTAAAAATTATATAAATGTACTATCGGGTTAGTTTGGTTTCGATTTGATATTTTTTAGTTAAAACCAAACCAAACTAATAATGGTCGGGTTTTACTTTCTAATTCTAAACCATATCAAACCAAATCATATCGGGGTTTTTTCAATTTGACTTGAATTATCAGTTTGATGCAATTTATCGATTTTTTTTTACACCTCCCATTTACACCATGAGATAAGAATATGAAAATAAGAGAAAGTTCGATCATTACCGAACAACTTTTATCGAATTGAACAACTCTTTTTGTAATCAAAGATAGATCTAAAATTTTAATTTATTGAGAATGAAATACATCTATACCTCATGTATATGTAGCATTAGTTATGCATTTATTTTAATACAATGATTAAATAATTAAAATCCTTCTATTTTATTCTGATTCGAAGTTAGTATTAAATTTTAATATCTCCCATAACCAATTGGAGAACACTAGGTGCTGCCCATCCCGCTTACCTAATATACTACATCTACTACAATTACAAATGTAAACAGTCCATTATTAAATATAAATATATTCGTCAATAGTTATCCTGTATTTACAAAAGCACTAAATCCAAACACATCTTTGATAATTTAAATATCTTTACCAAGAGATGAGTCACGATGAGTCATGACAACAATAGTTTGCGTTCACACGAAAGAAGAGTCAGGTGAAAATGTAAGTGTAGTAAAATACCTAAGGCTCGTTTCTCCATAAAAAAAAAAATTTTCTTTTTTTTGTAAGGGGAATGCATGTGCGAATATAATTTTAAATTTTAAATACTATTTTTTTAACTTAAATTCAAATATTTATTTTTTTCAAAAATTATAATTTTTATTCCCAAACGCCTACTAAATATATATATATATAGGTACTTTACTATCTTCAATAAATATTAGACTCACTGTTTTCGTAATTATTCTCTTACGGTTCGTCAGAAAGTAATCTGATGTCACGACCCGATTTTTTCTTTGTTGGGTATCATGACGGCACCTATTCTTAAGGACTAGATAAGCTTATTATTAACAAACATCGATCATAATATAAGAATAGTTTAAGTGCTTTTTGAATTAAATCTCAACACTTTACACTTCTTCCCAGAACCCGGTAAGTACAAGTCATAAGCTTTAAGGAAACTACGCTAAAACTCCTAAAAATACCATTGTTCAGAAATAAGTACAACAGTGCAACAGAAACATAAGATGGTGACTCCGGAACCGTGAACGCTGAAGCGGTTTTACCTTGAGTCTCCACAACAGCAACTGCACTGCAATCTATCAATCGGCCGACTATGCAAATCCTGGAATCTGTACAAAATGTACAGAAGAGTAGTATGAGCACACCACAGCGGTGCTCAGTAAGTATCAAGTAACCTCGGTGAAGTAGTGACGAGGATTAGTCAAGACACCCACTGGTCTAATAAAATAAACAGGCATAAATATAGAAAATGACGGCATATGACATCTGTATAAAGATTACACAATATAATTATCTACATAACAATGCAATGCGGGAGGAAAAACAGTAATAAATCGACAGAATATCATAATATTACACAGAAAAATGGACGGGAACACAGCCAAAAACCAAAACCCACAATACAGTAAGAACAAGTAGTAACTCAGCGATAATCTTCACCTCTGACCTTAGCCAAAAACTCCAACAATTTAATCAAACCTTCGAATATAACCTTTCACCCGCCATTTTATATTAAAGACCTTAAATATATTCATTTCAAAATAGGAAACTTCTTTTGAAAGGTACTTCCTCCGAATACGTATATATACTTTACAGAAGGAAAGTCTTTAAATGTACTTTCTTCAAGATAAGCGTTTTTAAAGTATATTTTCCCAATAAATGTATTTCGAACATAATTTCCGATAGAACAAGTGCACGGCATCACCCTTCGTGCTTTTACTCTCGTCCTTCCCATAGCAATCGGCAGATACGACACGTAAATTAAGAAAATTAAGCAAGTAAAAGACATGGACAGTGCAACAACAATTGAAATAAAAGTCAAGTAGAGGACAATAACAATAAGTCACACCAAATATGTAAGTACAACAATAACAACTCAAAGTAAAGGCAGAATGTATACACGGGGAAACAGATATCACATCATAATGCATGTCCCTCATCCTCACCTGCACGAAAACACCCTTCGTTCCATGAACTCACAATAATATGGCACAGCATCACCCTTCGTGCATTAGCACTCACTCACAATATCATGCACGGCATCACCTTTCGTGCTTTTACTCTCAATAATATGGCACGACATCACCCTTCGTGCTTTACACTCTTTCCTCACATGATAATGAATATAAACAATGGCACGACATCACCCTTCGTGCTTTTACTCTCAATAATATGGCACGGCATCAACCTTCGTGCTTTACACTCTTTCACACATGATAATGAATATAAACAATGGCACGACATCACCCTTTGTGCTTTACACTATTTCTCACCCAAACAAATGAAATGATAGCATTCCGACAAGGGAAATCAACAACATAAACAACAACAGAAACCATACTATCCCCGCAAGTGAGTCAAGTATACTATAACCAATCTCGCTTAATTAATTCGCTTCACGAAACAAACCTCAACTTGAACAAATACTCAGCAGTAGGCAATACCAAGGAACTACTATTAACATAGAAATTATCAAGTTAATCATAAGTAGTGCTCAATGAAAGATCATGTCAGTTGCAATATATGACTCACGGGCATGCTTGACACCAACGTATGAATACTCGTTCACACGGAATAATCACTGAAGAGAAATACCAAGCTTAAAGAAAATAACTTAACCAGAGATAAACAAGACGTAACAGCGAATCTAATATATTCAAGTCAACAATAAGAGGCCAACACAAGCCAATTAGTTCCAAGTAAAGGCAAGTCGGCTAAGATATAGGCTATCCAAATTCCTTTTTAATATTTAGCAAATTTCGAGAGTTTTTCAACAATTCAAGTAAGAGTAACCAAAAAGATAATAATAATAATAATAATAATAATAATAATAATAATAATAATAATAATAATAATAATAATAATAATAATAATAATAATAATA
>ML313534.1:0-24209 GCA_005239505.1 Nicotiana paniculata
AAAGCACTTCAAATGTAAGGTATATCACATGCTAGACTATGCAATTTAGTATCGCATCAGGTACACTTGGCATTATGGAGGGGATACTGATTTATAGTGGAGATATATTGAGGATATGAAAAAGAGCTAATGATTATGTCTATATGAGTAGCTTGTGAGGAAGAGTGTTGCGTGAGGTTTTTATATAAATCATGCATGGATTTGGTCTCAGACACGTGGCTTTTTTCCTTAAACAAATGTGTGTTCGTTGATAGGTTGTTTGGGGAGCAATCTGCATGGGTTGATTTAGTGAATCCTTCAGTATCTTGATAGATAATAGTATTAGTTTTAATGATTTGTGTTTGTTTGTGGTGATTGGTTGTAGTTGATTTTAGGTCTAAATCCATGTCATTAATTAGAGGATCTTGTGGAAGATCCGTTGTAGGATAGGTTGCCACGTTTATGACACTTGTGTCACAAGGAGGAGTAGAGACAAGCAAATTTTTATAATTTTGATTAATTTCTAAAGCCTGTTTTCCAAATCCTTGTGCTGATTAGGAAAACTACTTTGCCTTTCATTTAGTGGTTTAGCAGGGAGGAAGATTTTAGTTTTGAAAGGGACACTACTGTAATCATCACCATTAGTAGTAGCACTAGGGTTGAATATGAGGTTGTTGTAAATGTAATGTAGAGATTGAGTATTGAGGTACTTACCTGATACATCATTATGTAGTCGAACATTTATACCTGGGAGATGGGAGCACTTATTTTTCTCGTTGCTTGATTAGCTGGCTTGGATTTGCTTCTTTTTGGGAAGGAGACTGCCATCCACTCCTCTAAACTGTCTTTTCCAGCCTTTGAAGGCTCTGCATTTTGTTCGTGTGTCTCATTCTCCATTGGTGCAATTGCATGTTGACAATTCTGGCTCGTGTGTCCCAATCTGCCACACGTTATGCATAATATATCATTGCCTTCGTATAGGATAGGCTGTTTGTGTAAGCCAATTTGGATGTAGGTTTGGACTGGCAGCTCTAATGGCAGCTCCACACACAGCCTGACATACCTTCCTCTTAGTGTTGATGATGTACATGCATCTACCTTGAGGAGTTTACCAATGCAGTTACCAATTCCGGAGAGGATAATACCGTCGTAAAATTCTGTGGGAAGTTGTGGTAAACGAACCCAAACCGCAATATAGTTTTGATGGGCTCGTTTAGCTACAAAGTTAGGTACCCACTTTGCATTGACAAGAAGAATCCATTTATGAACCAAGGCCCATTGTGTAGTATTTTGATCATGCTTTCCTCTTTTGATAGCTTGACTGTGAAGTAGTCCTCTCCCAGATCAATGAGAGGAAAAATCTCAATTATTTTCCATAGGTCTTGGAGTTTCTTTTTCAAATAATGGTGCACCAATCGTTTTTCCAAAAGTTTTATGATGACAGAGTATTTTCAGGGGCTATACATGCATTCCCTGTCCTCATCGGATAGCATTACATGCTTCAAGTTGTTAGTCAATATGTCTGCGTTCATGTCTTCCAATGCAGTTGATTGAGCAGCCGTGTGTACTGTTGAGTTTTCCCCTTCTTGTGTAGTGGTGTTGTTGTTGAAGAATTCATCTTGGATTAGGGTGTCCCTATAGGACAATTGTTTTTCCAGATCAGGGAAGTATTTATCAGGTGGTTTTGGTTGAGGAGGTGAGTGACTACTTGATTGTTTTAGTAAGAAGTCACTCATTCTCTCTCTAGGAACTCCTCCTTATAGAACTTCTAAGTTAAAAGTATGTACTTCAAAATTTTTAAACCAAACAAACACTAAGAAAAAAGTTTTGTTCTCTGCACTCATGCATAGTAGTGGAAATTATCCTTAGGATACTTTTAGATCGATATCTTATTGTTATTCGATATGAAATAATAATGTTATAGTAACTCTTATTTCTGCTGTGATTATTTATTATATATTCTAGTTCTATTAAAAATTAACTTAGTGATTAGAACGTCAAATTAAGTCCAAAAAGAATTCTATTTCACCAAATTTTATTCTTAGTTCGTGAATTAAAGTCATACATATTGAGTGATATTTTAGAGGAAAAAACATAAAACAGCCAAAATTTAAGAAAAATTTTCACAATCCAAGCACCAATAAGTATTTTACACACATGGCAACTACATAAATACATCCTCTAGCAGAAAGCTATCAATTTGGACCGATAATCACGTTTAACCGAAATCTAAACCAATAATTTTTCATCGTAATTGATATTAAATGCCAAAGAAGACTTACCTTCTATATAGCAGATCCACCTAAAACAAAATCACCTATTTTTATGTGGAAATCTGGTCGTTTCCCAGCCTAAGCAATTCATTCCAAAATTATAGGACAATAATAATGAATTGCGAGCAAAATAAATTCTCCAATCATTTTCACAGCATAATTTGAAAATACTTATAATATATTTTAAACCTACAAGCATAATTTCAGTATGATTCACTCTCCATAGGACCATAGATAACTCCCATTGAGTACCATAAATATAATTTGAGTATGATTAAGTAAAATTTATTATATTCACAGTAAAATTTATGATATCCATAGTATTTTTTTTATTTTAATATAATTTTTTGTATCCGTTTGTATAATTTCAGGATGATTCTATTCACCCCCATTGGACCATAACTCCCAACGAGTACCACAATATAATTTTAGTATATTTAAGTAAATAGTTTATTATATTCACAATATAATTTCAGTATAATTTATTATATTCACAATATAATTTTATCAAATTTATGATATACATAGGATAAATTTTAATCTAATCTTATACCTGTATACGGTAAAAATCGAGGATACCCGATTTTACGAGCCCGAGGGTATATCTCGAAAGTGAGACTGTATCGAAGCAAGTTCGAGCTCGAAGGACATGAAGACTGAGGGATCGAGATCAGGCTAAATCGGCATCACAGTAACAAAATCATGAGATATCCGTAATCGACCACCAATCTCGACGAAGATCTCTGAACCGACAGAACCATTAACATTTATTGATATCACTCATGTATTTTACTTCCGAAATTAGAGTCATACCTTATATAGAATTCCTCTACTATATAAAGAGGAACCCTGTTCATTTGTAAAGGGATATTATCACAATTATCATCATACACGAGTTATCTCTTGCACTACTATTGAGAAATACAAACACTCTGCTTTTTTTCTTACTCTTAATTCCTTGTTGCTCTTACCGTGCATTCTGCTCATTCACTTGATCTCGAGCCTAATGCAGATCGGGGTCAATAACTTAAAAGCACACTGGTTTGGTCCATTTTAATCGTTTAATTCCTTTATTTATTTAGCAATTTGTCAATCGGCAGTGAATTAGATCACATATCTTTATAACCGCATTACAAGTTTAATTGTTACTCGTACTCGAGGTAAACAGTCTGGCGCACACCGTAAGGCTAAGGATAATAGTGATTGTTTAGTGTTAATTCTGGTATAACACACTATTTTACGCTTGTTTCTTGCCAAGAATTTTGTTTTCAGGATAAATCCTGTCAAACTCACAAAACACGGCTACACATGGTGACAACGACCTCGGACTCCACGGGGAGAACGAGAATGTTATCGCTCCGGGAATCGAGGTTTCGCAGGCTGACCTCGGAGAGCATCGCCCGCCAACTCGGTCGATGTCGGTTCGCATATTGCTTTGAATGCGGATTTAGGCAGGGACCCCGATGGAAGCGTACGCAGAAAGGGTCTAATTGACGGTCGAGGTACTCAGGTTATAAGAGACGAAAGTGTTAGTCTCCAAGTTATATTTGGAATGCTGCAAGCCCATCTGAACGCCATTGCCCAGTTGTAAAATCAGCACGTGGCTCCAAATAGGGTCGAACAAGAGGCTACTAGGCGTATCGAGCCAGTTCCTGAAAGATCAGGCAATAATACATCGACAACTGACCCTGCTATAATGATAATGCTCGAGGATCTTACTAAAAGAATAGAATCGGGAGAAAAGAAAATCGAGGCTAACGACAAGAAGGTGGAAACCTATAACTCTCGAGTTGATAAGATTTCAGGGGCACCATCGATCCTAAAGGGAATTGACTCCAAAAAGTTTGTGCAAAAACCACTCCCTCCAAGTGCGGCTCCGAAGCCTATACCAAAGAAGCTCAGGATGCCCGATATACCAAATGACAATGGGACCTCGGACCCCAATGAGCACGTTACCTCTTTGTGATGACCCAAAAGGTCATCCCGTGTAATTTTAGCTAAATATGTGTCCCGAGGCCATGAAAGCCACCTCTTATCTCACCTCGATTTGCATGCGCAACCAAGCGCGTAGTTGGGAAGCCGTTATGTGGAAAATTGATAAAATGATGATTTTATAATAATTATTTGAACAAAGTTGACTTTGGTCAACATTGTTGGTAAATGGACCCGGACCCGTGATTTGATGGTCCCGGAGGATCCGTAGGAATATATGGGACTTGGGCGTATGTCGGGAATCGAAATCCGAGGTCCCGAGTCCGAGAAATGAATTTTTAAAGAAAATTGTTTTCTGAAAAATATAAAGGTTTTTGAAAATGAGATTTGATGTGAAACCTGTGATATCGGGCCCGTATTATGGTTCCGGAGCACGGAACAGGTTCAATATGTCTTATATGTGTTATCTGTGAAATTTGGTGGGAAACAAACTTAGTTTGACATGATTCGGATCGAAAATGGAAAATTTAGAAGTTTTGGAAGTTTAAAGGAATTTCATTGATATTTAGGTTTATTTCGATGTATATGATGTTATTACTTGCATAAGTACGTGGTATGTTTTTGAGGTTGTGTGTATATTTGATTTTGAGCCCCGAGGGCTCGGGTGAGTTTCGGGTAGGTGTCGGGGTGAAAAACTTAGGAAATTTCTGGTGTAAAATGATTTTTGTGGTGTCTGGTGTCTTACTCTATGCGATCGCATAGGTATAGTTGCGATTGCGTAGCTTTGGGAGGGGGAAGGGGTTAGTTACCTTATGTGATCGCACAAGGGGGCCTACGACCGCACATGTGTGTAAGTGAGCTGGGGGAGGGGCTGGTAGAGGTTCAGTGTGACCGCATCTAATGGACTGCGTTCGCGTAGGGTGGGGTCTGTAGAGCTCTGCGATCGCACGGGCTTCTTCACGATTGCGTAGTTTAAATAAACAGTCCTCTATGCGATCGCAACACTTTCTCCGCGATCGCATAGGTCAAAAACGCCCAGTCATTTTAAGTGTCAAAAACAGAATGTTCATTACAGGATTTTATAAAAACTCATAAACCTTCTTCTTCTCCAAACCGCATAGATGACCTTTGAAGAGTTCCTTCATCATAACCTCTTAGGTAAGTGATTCTAACATTGTTTTCTTCCATCTTTCATCAATATCTATTAGATTCTAGGCCTAAAAACATGAAATCAAAGGTAGAAATTAGGGTTTTAGGTAGAGTTAGGGATTTTTGAATATTTGGGAATTTGACCTTGTTTTGGGGTCGGATTTCAAGACAAATTATATATTCGGGCTCGTGGGGGAATGGGTGATCGGGTTTTGGTCCGAACCTCGTGTTTTGACCAAGCGGGCCCGGGGTCAATTTTTGCATTTTTGGGAAAATGTTGGGAATTCTATAATTAAGCTTGGGAATTGAATTGTTTAGCGTTTATTGATATTATTGAGTCGATTATGTATACATACAATTGTTCCGGAGTCGGGTTCGAAAGGAAAAGCGGTGCTAGAGGCTTGATTTGGATTCTTGGAGTCGAGGTAAGTGTTTGGCCTAACCTTAGCTTGAGGGAATAGGTATTGAGTCCCAATTGCTACATTTTTATTCCATGTTCAACATATAGGTGAGGTAACGAGTACCTATATGTTGTTGTCGAGCATGACCGTGGATCATATATTTACAATTTTATGATATTTATTGGATTTTACTGTGTTTACGTGTTTGGTATCCATTTGTTAGCTATTCATTTGATGGAAATTCTTGGTTATGAGTATTGTTGAGTAGTTGATCGGTTGGGGAACTTTATGTTGGATTATATACTTGTGTAGGATTGTTTCTAGCTGTGTCCCTTGCCGGGACGGTATTATTCTTGTTGATTATTCCGTGCATTTAAGGTTTCTTATTGTTGATTTCATGCCAACTGTTGTTTTTATATTGTAATGCACGAGGGGACATTCCGTGCCGAGTGTTTGTGAGGTTATGCACGAGGTGACATTTCGTGCCGAGTGTTTATTTATTTATTGCACGAGGGGACGTTCCGTGCCGAGTGTTTGTGAGCTTATGCACGAGGGGACATACCGTGCCGAGCGGCTATTTATTTATTTATTTGTCATGCCCCAAACTAGGGGAGGCACGACTAGCACCTGATACTGTATTCGATCGAGTTAGCCACTAAACATACTAGCTAACTAAACTGGGGGCCCACATCTGAAATACTAAGCGTGGACCGTTAAGGTCATGACCTGAATAACAATAAGACATATAAGCAAAGGTAGACAAGCCAAAATAATAAAGTACTAGCTGGCCTGAGGCCGCGACTGAAGACATACATTCCTACACACATATATATACATGCCAATCCTATGGGCTGGAGACTGAAAGATGCAAAAAGAAACCCAGAATATTGTGTCCCCAATAGCCTCTAAGAGTGTCATAAGCACTGTCGGGACAAGGCCCTGACTATGTCCAAACTATACAACAAAAGTAACCATCCTACGAAAGCTCCAGGAAGAGGTGGAGCTTACCAACTCACAACTGAACCCTGAAATCCTAGAGGAGGGGTCGATCAGAGTCCCTACTTGGACCTGCACGCACGGAACAAAAATGCAGTGTCCCCAGGCAACGAGACATCAGTGCGAATGAAAATGTACTGGTATGTAAGGCAGAAGGTAGAATCATATATAGCTAATGTAAAAAGGGTAATAGAGATACCACCTGACACTGAATCTCTGATAGCCTCCATGGCCGACATCCGACCTCATAGTAATCAAATATGCATTGTATGCTCGTGTAATCGTATGTCATGAATACATATATATTGATGCAAATGCATGACATACCCAACCAAATGCTAGCAATGGCGGTCTCTCCCGGTAGCTAACCGGTATCATATTGCCAACCTGTGGCCATCTGTACAATATATANTCATGACATACTCAACCAAATTCTAGCAATGGCGGTCTCTCCCGGTAGCTAACCGGTATCATATTGCCAACCTGTGGCCATTTGCACAATATATATAGTCTTTCGGGCAAATAGGCCCCTTACCTCCGATTATAGCTCGAAGTACATGCATAATATGCCATGTATGATATAAACTTTGAATGCACATAATAGGACATAACAAGAACTTAGCCAATCTTGGCTCATTGGTACTCTTATTCTCATAATCTCACAATCACCTTCGTATCGCATACAAATGTCTCGTGGAACATCATATGTTTTTTGAATAAGCTTGAAAACTTAATTCAACTTTTAGAAAGATAACTTAACTCTGAAGATGTTCATAAAAAGCTTAAGGTGCTTCACTTAGTCCTTATACCCGATTTCTTGATAATTAGTAAAAGAAAGTATTTCAAAAAATCAAGTGTTTAAGTAGTTTAAACATAAAATTATATTTGAGATTTTTGGAAATCGACGTATCACTTTAGAGACTTTTAAAATACACTTTAACAAGGAAGAAGGACTGATCACAAATACTAAATGCCTTTATTTTTAAGTCACACAACCCAAAGACGAATAAGAATTCATATATATGGACATATAGTTAAGAAAGCCGACAAAATGACATATATAAATGTCGAATACCCTATTTAAACAAACGAGTGGAATATCAACCTAATAGCATCATGAAAATACTTCAGCTACGATCCCAATGCCTTTCACAGAAGGTTTTTCTAGCAATAGAATAGTAAAATATCACATTTGGCGTCTTAGGAATTTCCCAGAATTCGTGCTAAAAGGAAAGACGGAGCTTAGCCTTAACATACCTCTCCAACGAACGTCCGAATGCCTGTAGTTCCTTCATGAAAGTTGTTACTTACTTCCTAATCTTTGCAAAAACTATATATATGCAACTCATACACACCTATAAATAGTTCAAAATTGAGTTTAAATCGGCAGATTTGCCATATGACCCTAACTTGACGAAACGTCCGTAGAACTTTGTAAAAATAATCATTAAAGAGTCCCAAGATGATTACCTTGGAAAACCAAGTATAAATCCTGAAGAACCAGCAAGAACAACAAATTCCTATCTTCCAAAAATAGCTCCAAACACAGCTAATAAAAGGGGGAAACGATTGCAAAGCGTAGAGATTGTGTTTCTAGGCCCGGGGCCAAACTTTAACGATAGAAATCGTTACAAACGCACCTTAATCATTCAAGAACACCATGGGAACTTCTCTTCAGCTTTCTCACTGTTTTAGGACTAAAATGAAATATTTTGGGTCTTAAAAGTCGAATTTGCCGACTTATACCACTTGTTTGACCCGACCCGATTCGTGACCCGGTTTCAGCCCGGACAGTCTGCGGTAAAATAGTCATAAATCTTTGCTCCGATGTCGGTTTGATGTGAAGCTTTTTTGGTTTTGAACTAGACTCGTAAACCTTCGATTAGGTAGGTTATGGGTCCCATAAATTTTTATATATTGGGAGAAATGATCTGATACATTTGACCCAAAGTTTAGAAAATTTATTAGAGAAATTTACGATAACTTTTTCCGACCTTTATTTCGCAACTTTCTTAACTCCAAAACTTAACATGTGACCAGTATGATATTATAATACCTCCTAACACATTATTCTTATCATATTATACACTCTTAGTCTTATCCCACAGGTGCAAGTTAACTTAAACCTTCCGGACGCACGGGGTGCTACCCGAGCCATTTCTTTAACCACGAACTTTTGTTTAATGGATTAATTTGACATAAAGCTTTATTTTAGTTCCTTTAATTACCACACATTTTCAGTCTTATTCTCCCAATGTACTATACCCAATCGTATATACCTAATATAATAATGCCACGTTACGTATATTATGTAAGAGAAGAGAAAAAAAACACATATGGTATCACATTATTGGACGCGGAGACATTCCTTGCCAAGTGTTTATTTATTTATTGCATGAGGGTACATTCCATGCCGAGTGATTGTGAGGTTATGCATGAGGGGACATTCCGTGTCGAGTGTTTATTTATTTATGCACGAGGGGACATTCCGTGCTGAGTATTTTTGGTGAGGTTATAGCACGAGGGGACATGCCGTGCCGTTTATGTTTATTTACTTGTTCAGAGTTGTTAATTCCTGCTGTTATTTATACATTTCAGTTGTTATCATATTCTGTCATTTCAGTGAATTGTTGCCCCTTTCCCCAGTATGTTAGCTCCATTTTTGTGCTTATATGTTATTTCTTGTCATTACTTCTTTATTACATTATTGAACTGCACATGTATTAATTATTTGTCGTGTCCTA
Organism: Nicotiana paniculata; assembly: GCA_005239505.1. Taxonomy (NCBI): domain Eukaryota; kingdom Viridiplantae; phylum Streptophyta; class Magnoliopsida; order Solanales; family Solanaceae; genus Nicotiana; species Nicotiana paniculata. The sequence goes on from ML313534.1 coordinate 9,475, forward strand.
GCCTCGTCACTACTTCGCCGAGATTAGGTTCAACACTTACTTAGTACATGGGGTCGGTTGTACTGATGCTACACCTGCACTTCTTTATGTTGTGCAGATTACGGAGCCGGACCCAGTGGACATTGAGCGAGGGAGTATCCTTCAGTCCACGGCGACACCGAGCTAGTCCTGCAGGCGTCCGCAGGCCTTGGCGTCAGCATCTATTTCTTTCCTTCTATCTTATCTTGTATTTCTAGACAGTTACACTTGTTTATTTCAGACTCATGTTTTTAGTAAATCTTATACTGTCCGTGAAATTGTGATACCAGTTCTGGGGGTGTATTTAAGGAAATTTCGTAAGATTTATTATTTAAGTTGTTGAATTTCTTATCTTCTGCATTTCTTATTATAACCGTTCTAGTTTACCACTGTTATTTCAATTGTCTATAATAAAGAAATAAATGTAATAATCGGAACGTTGGCTTGTATAGCGGGTTTAACGTTAGACGCCATCATGGCCGGAAGGTGGGATTTCGGGTCGTGACAAGTTGGTATCAGAGCTCTAGGTTGCTTAGGTCTCACAATTAACGGACAAACTGGGTAGAGTCTGAGGGATCAGAATGGAGACGTCTGTACTTATCCCCCAGAGGCTGCAAAGTTAGGAAATATTCACATCTTTTCTTCTCTGTCGTGCGATTTGAGTTCTAAATGCTAACTGAGTTTCTATTCTATTCTCTCGCAGATGGCGAGAATGCGTGCTTCCTCATCTACCGATCAGCAACCCGATCCTCCTGTTGCAGCTCCTACGAGGGGCCGAGGACGAGGCCGAGGCAGAGCCAGGGCTCAGACCAGAGCAGCAGCCCTAGTAGAGGACCACCCACAGGTGGAGTTTGACGGTGAGGTTCCTGCTCAGACGGTTCCGGTCGGACCAGCTCAGGTCTTAGAGGGGTTCATTGCCACCCCGGTTCTTCAGGATGCTCTGGTCCGCTTGGTGGTCCTTATGGAGGGCGTGGCTCAGACCGATCTTCTTCCTACAGCACCAGCCGTTTCTCAGGCTAAGGTCGGGACCCAGACTCCTGCTACCCACACACCAGAGCAGCTAGCTCCTCAGTTCCAGACTCCAGCACCTCAGACAGTTGGAGTAGCTCAGCCAGGGATTGTGGCACTGGCAGTTGAGGGGGCAGCTATGTCTGCCGACGCTTTGTGGAGATTGGATCGGTTCACCAAGCTATTTACTGGTGCACCATCATAGGATCCCCATGATTACTTGGACAGTTTCTATGAGGTTCCTCGGAACATGGGTATCATGGAGTCCAATGTAGTTGATTTTGCTACATTCCGTCTTTCTTGTACCGCCAAGACTTGGTGGAGGGACTACTGTTTGACCAGACCAGCTGGGTCTTCTCCTTTGACTTGGGCTCAGTTCTCCGAGTTATTCTTAGGGAAGTGTCTTCCAGTTACTCAGAGGGAGGATCTTCAGTGGCAGTTTGAGCGCCTTCAACAGGGATCTATGACTGTTACACAGTATGAGACCAGGTTCATTACTCTGGCCCGACATGCTATCATGGTACTCCCCAATGATGGAAAGAGGGTGAGGAGGTTTATTGAGGGTCTAACTCAGCCTATTATACTCCAGATGGCCAGATAGACAGGTACCGATATTTCATTTCAGGAGGCGGCCAATGTGGCCATACAGATAGAGATGGTCTTATCATAGGGCAACGGTCAGGGGTGTGACAAGAGGCCTCGTCATTTTGGCCGATTTAGTGGTGCCTCATCTGGAGGCATAGATTCTTTTGGCAGAGGTAATACTCCTAGACCATTCCAGTCAGCACTCCAAGTATCCCGCAGTGCACCACCAGCTCCTATCAGTGCACCACCGCTTCAGAGCTTCCAGAGTGGTTATTCCAGTCGTCAGGGACAGTTTCAGGGAAATCATTCTCAGCAGCAGAGGTCTTGCTTCACTTGTGGTGGTGTGGGGCACATTGCCAGGTTCTGCCCCGAGGTCCCGGTGGTTCTCAATATCAGGGTTCCCGTGCTATGATTCCCGCATCAGGTGCACCCCACCCCCTCAGCCAACTAGGGGTGGAGGTCGAGGTGCCAGAGGTGGAGGCCAGATAGTTAGAGGTGGAGGACAAGCCATGAGAGGTAGAGGTCAAGCCGCAGCAGGTCGACCCAGAGATTTTCAGATTGGAGGGGTTCCGCCCCGATGCTATGCTATTCCTACCAGGCCTGAGGCTGAGGCCTCTGATGCAGTCATTACATGTATGGTTTCAGTTTGTAGCAGAGATGCTTCGATTTTATTTGATCTGGGTTCTACATTATCATATATGTCTTCATATTTTACCCCTTATTTGAGTATGCACCGTGATTTCCTGAGTACTTCTATATATGTGTCTACACCGGTGGGTTATTCTATTGTGGTAGATAGAGTCTACCGTTCATGCGTAGTGGTTATGGGTGGTCTGGAGACTCAGGTAGATCTTTTGCTTCTTGATATGGTTGACTTCGATGTTATTTTGGGGATGGATTGGCTGTCCCCCTACCATGCTATGCTGGACTGTCATGCCAAGACAGTGACCTTGGCCTTGCCAGGATTACCTCATTTGGAGTGGAGAAGGGATCCTAGTCATTCTTCCGAGTAGAGTTATTTCATATATGAAGGCTCAGCGCATGGTCGAGAAGAGTTGTTTGGCATATTTGGCCTATGTTCGCGATTCTAGTAATGAGGTTCCTTCTATGGAGTCTGTGCCCGTGGTTAGTGAGTTTCCAGAGGTATTCCCTGCTGACCTGCCGGGTATTCCACCTGACAGGGATATTGACTTTTGTATTGAGATAGCTCCAGGCACTCAGCCCATTTCTACCCCGCCATATCATATGGCCCCGCCTGAGTTGAAGGAGTTGAAGGATAAGTTGTAGGATTTGTTGGATAAAGGCTTCATCAGGCCTAGTGTTTCCCCTTGGGGTGCCCCAGTGTTGTTTGTCAAGAAGAAAGATGGTTCGATAAGGATGTGTATCGACTACCGGTAGTTGAACAAGGTTACTGTTAAGAATAAGTATCCGTTACCGAGGATTGATGATTTATTTGACCAGTTTCAGGGTGCTATAGTGTTTTCCAAGATTGACTTGAGATCTGGTTACCATCAGCTGAGGATTAGGGCGTCTGATGTCCCTAAGACAGCCTTTCCACTCGGTATGGGAATTATGAGTTCTTACTGATGTCATTTGGGTTGACAAATACCCCCGCTGCTTTTATGGAGTTGATGAACCGAGTGTTCATGCCCTATTTGGATTCGTTTATTAGAGTCTTCATTGATGATATTTTGATTTACTCCCGTAGCCGAGAGGAGCATGAGAAGCACCTTCGAGTCATCCTCCAGGTCATGTGGTATCATCAGAGGGTATTTAGGTGGATCCCAAGAAGATTTCAGCAGTCAGAGATTGGCCTAGACCCACCTCAGCTACAGAGATTCAGAGTTTCTTGGGCTTAGCAGGTTATTATTGCCGGTTTGTGGAGGGATTTTCATCCATTGCAGCCCCGATGACCAAGTTGACCTAGAAGGGTGCCCAGTTCAGGTGGTCTGATGAGTGTGAGGCGAACTTTCAGAAGCTCAAGGCAGCCTTGATCACGGCACCGTTGTTAGTTTTGCCCATGGGTTTAGGGCCTTATACCGTGTATTGTGATGCTTCATGGGTGGGACTTGGTGCAGTGTTGATGCAGGATGGCAAGGTTTTAGCCTATGATTCTCGTCAGTTGGTGGTTCATGAGAAGAACTATCCAGTTCACGATTTGGAGTTAGCATCTATTGTTCATGCGTCGAAGATCTAGAGGCATTATCTGTATGGTGTGTCCTTTGAGGTGTTCACAGATCATAAGAGTTTGAAGTATTTGTTCAAGCAGAAGGAGTTGAATATTAGGTAGAGGAGATGGTTAGAGTTGTTGAAGGACTATGACATTACTATATTATATCATCCGGGGAAGGCCAATGTGGTGGCCGATGCTTTGAGCCGGAAGTCAGCCAGTATGGGTAGTCTTGCTTATATACTAGTCGGTGAGCGACCACTCGCTTTGGATGTTCAGGCTTTGGCCAACCAGTTCATGAGATTGGAGGTTTTTGAGACTGTTAGTGTTTTGGCACATACTGTGCCCGTTCTTAATTGTATGATCGTATCCGGGCCAAGCAGTATGATGATCGTATTTATGTGTTCTTAGAGATACGGTCTGGAACGGAGGTGCCAAGTAGGTCACAGTTGATGATGTGGGAGTTTTGAGGATGCAGGGTCATATTTGTGTACCTGATGTTGATGGCATTCGGGAGTTGATATTGCAAGAGGCCCATAGTTCCCGGTATTCCATTCATCCGGGCGCCGCAAAGATGTACCATCATTATTGGTGGCGGAGTATGAAGAAGGATATTGTAGCATATGTAGCTCGGTGCTTGAATTGTCAGCAGGTTAAGTACGAGCACCAGAGACCCAGTGGTTTGATGCAGCAGATTGAGCTTCCCGAGTGGAAGTGGGAGCGTATCACCATGGATTTTGTAGTTGGGCTCCCACGGACTCAGAGGATGTTTGATGCAGTGTGGGTTATTGTGGATAGGCTGACCAAGTCAGCACACTTCATTCCTATATCAGTTTCGTATTCTTTGGAGAAGTTGGCAAAGATCTACATCAGGGAGATTGTTCGCCTGCATGGTGTGCCCGTGTCCATTATTTCTGATCGAGGTACTCAGTTTACCTCCCACTTCTGGAGGGTATTTCAGCGTGAGTTGGGCACACGGGTTAAGTTGAGCACAATGTTTCATCCTCAGACGGACGTACAGTCCGAGCGTACTATTCAGATTTTGGAGGATATGTTGTGAGCATGTGTCATTGATTTGGAGGTTCATGGGACCAGTTTCTGCCTTTATCTGAGTTTGCCTACAACAACAGCTATCAGTCGAGCATTCCGATGGCTCCGTATGAGGTGTTGTGTGGTAGGTGGTGTCGGTCGCCAGTGGGTGGTTCGAGCCGGAAGAGGCTAGATTGATGGGTCCAGAGTTAGTCCAGGATGTCTTAGACAAGGTGAAGATCATTCAGGATAGACTTCGTACAGCCTAGTCCAAGCAGAAGAGTTATGTAGATCGCAGAGTTCGTGATTTGGCATTTATGATCGGAGACCGGGTATTTCTTCGAGTGTCGCCTATGAAGGGCGTGATGAGGTTCGGGAAGAAAGGAAAGTTGAGCCCTAGGTACATTTGTCCATTTAAGATTCTGGATAAGGTAGGAGAGGTGGCTAAAGACTTGCCTTGCCACCTAGTTTATCAGTCGTGCATCTTGTGTTTCATGTATCTATGCTTTAGAGGTATATTTCCGATCCCTCTCATGTGCTTGACTTCACCGGTGTCCAGTTGGACAAGGATTTGACTTATGAGGAGGAGTTGGTAGCCATATTAGCTTGGCAGGTTTGTCAGCTGAGATCGAAGAGTTATCCTTTGGTTCGTGTTCAGTGGAGAGGTGAGCCTGTTGAGGTAGCTACCTGGGATTCCAAGTCCGATATGCGGAGCCGATATCCCCATCTTTTCCCCGATTTAGGTACCTTTCTATGTCCATTCGAGGACGAACATTTGTTTTAGAGGTGGAGATTGTGATGATCCAAAACGTCATCCCGTGTAATTTTAGCTAAATATGTGTCCTGAGGCCATGTAAGCCTCCTTTTATCTTACCTCGATGTGTGTGCGTAGCCCGGGCGCGTAGCCAGAAAGCCGTTATGTGGAAAATTGATAAAATGATGATTTTATAATAATTATTTGAATAAAGTTGACTTTGGTCAACATTTTTGGTAAACGGACCCGGACCCCTGATTTGACGGTCTCGGAGGGTCCGTAGGAAAATATGGGACTTGGGCGTATGTCCGGAATTGAATTCTGAGGTCCCGAGTCCGAGAAATGAATTTTTAAAGAAAATTATTTTCTGAAAAATATAAAGGTTTTTGAAAATGAGATTTGATGTGAAACCTGTGATATCGGGCTCGTATTATGGTTTCAGAGCCCGGAACAGGTTCAATATGGCTTATATGTGTTATGTGTGAAATTTGGTGGTAAACGGACTTAGTTTGACGTGATTCGGATCAAAAATGGAAAATTTAGAAGTTTTGGAAATTTAAAGGAATTTCATTTATTTTGAGGTTTAATTCGATGTTTATGATGTTATTACTTGCATAAGTCCATGGTATGTTTTGGAGGTTGTGTGTATATTTGGTTTTGAGTGAGTTTCGGGTAGGTGTCGGGGTGAAAAACTTAGGTAATTTCTGGTGTAAAATGATTTTTCTGGTGTTTGGTGTCTTACTCTATGCGATCTCATAGGTATAGTTGCGATCGCATAACTTTGAGAGAGGGTAGGGGTCATTTACCTTATGCGATCGCACAAGGGGGCCTGCGACCGCACATGTGTGTAGGTGAGCAGGGGGAAGGGCTGGTAGAGGTTCAGTGCGACCGCACCTAATGGACTGCGATCGTGTAGGGTGGGGTCTGTAGAGCTCTGTGATCGCACAGGCTTCTTCGCGATCGCGTAGTTTAAATAAATAGTCCTCTATGTGATCGCAGCCCTTTCTCCGCGATTGCATAGGTAAAAAATGCCCAGTCATTTTAAGTGTCAAAAACAGAATGTTCATTACGGGATTTTACAAAAACTCATAAACCGTCTACTTCTCCAAACCCCATAGACGACCTTTGAAGAGTTCCTTCACCATAACCTCTTAGGTAAGTGATTCTAACATTGTTTTCTTCCATCTTTCATCAATATCTATTAGATTCTAGGCCTAAAATCATGAAATCAAAGGTAGAAATTGGGGTTTCGAGTAGAGTTAGAGCTTTTTGAATATTTGGGAATTTGACCTCGTTTTGGGGTCGGATTTCAAGACAAATTATATATTCGGGCTCGTGAGGGAATGGGTGATCTGGTTTTGGTCCGAACCTCGACCAAGCGCGCCGGGGGTTGATTTTTGGATTTTTGGGAAGAATGTTGGGAATTATATAATTAATCTTGGGAATTGAATTTTTTAGCATTTATTGATATTATTGAGTCGATTATGTATAGATACGATTGTTTCGGAGTCGGGTTCGAAAGGAAAAGCGGTGCTAAAGGCTTGATTTGGATTCTTGGAGTCGAGGTAAGTGTTTGGCCTAACCTTAACTTGAGGGAATAGGTATTGAGTCTTAATTGATATGTGTTTATTCCATGTTCAACGTACAGGTGAGGTGACGAGTACCTATATGTTGTTGTCGAGCATGACCGTGGGTCAGATATTTGCAATTTTATGATATTTATTGGATTTTACTTTGTTTACGGGTTTGGTATCCATTTGTTAGCTATTCATTTGATGGAAATTCTTGGTTATGAGTATTGTTGAGTAGTTGATCGGTTGGGGAAATTTATGTTGGATTATATACTTGTGTAGGATTGGTTATAGACGTGTCCCTTGCCGGGACGGTATTATTCTTGTTGATTATTCCGCACATTTAAGGTTTCTTAGTGTTGATTTCATGCCTTTATATTGTTTATGCACGAGGAGACATTCCGTGCCGAGTGTTTGTGAGGTTATGCACGAGGGGATATTCCGTGCCGAGGGTTTATTTATTTATTTATTTATTGCACGAGGGGACATTCTGTGCCGAGTGTTTGTGAGGTTATGCACGAGGGGACATTCAGTGCCGAGTGTTTATTTATTTATTGCACGAGGGGACATTCTGTGCCGAGTGTTTGTGAGGTTATGCACGAGGGGACATACCGTGCCTAGTGTCTATTGATTTATTACACGAGGGGACATTCCGTGCTGAGTGTTTATTTATTTATTGCACGAGGGGACATTCCGTGCCGAGTGATTGTGAGGTTATGCACGAGGGGACATTCAGTGCCGAGTGTTTATTTATTTATTTATGCATGAGGGAAAATTCCGTGCCGAGTGTTTTTGGTGAGGTTATAGCACGAGGGGACATGCCGTGCCGTTTCTGTTTATTTACTTGTTCAGAGTTGTTAGTTCCTGCTGTTATTTATACATTTCAGTTGTTATCGTATTCTGTCATTTCAGTGAATTGTTGCCCCTTTTCCCCAGCATGTTAGCTCCAATTTTGTGCTTATCTGTTATTTCTTGTCATTACTTCTTTATTACATTATTGAACTGTACAAGTATTCGTTATTTGTCGTGTCCTAGCCTCGTCACTACTTCGCCGAGGTTAGGTTCGGCACTTACTCAGTACATGGGGTCGGTTGTACTGATGCTACACCTGCACTTCTTTATGTTATGCAGATTATGGAGCCGGACCCAGTGGACATTGAGCGAGGGAGTATCCTTCAGTCCACGGCGACACCGAGGTAGTCCTGCAGGCGTCCGCAGGCCTTGGCGTCACCATCTATTTCTTTCCTTCTGTCTTATCTTGTATTTCTAGACAGTTACACTTTTTTATTTCAGACTCATGTTTTTAGTAAATCTTAGATTGTCCGTGAAATTGTGATACCAGTTCGGGGGTGTATTTAAATAAATTTCGTAAGATTTATTATTTAAGTTATTGAATTTCTATCTTCCGCATTTCTAATTATCACTGTTCTAGTTTACCACTGTTATTTCAATTGTCTATAGTAAAGAAATAAATGTAATAATCGGAACGTTGGCTTGTCTAGCGGGTTCAACGTTAGACGCCATCAAGGCCTGAAGGTGGGATTTCGGGTCGTGACACTCTTATACGTGTGTTATCAAAGGAAATGATTTGGAAGACTATGAAATCGAGTCAATATTGCTAAAGAAATTAGGGGAGACCCTGTCGAAGGGAGCTATGATTTGGTATCACAACTTGCCACCGAATTCTATCGATTCGTTCATCATGTTGGAAGATTCTTTTGTGAAGGTACACGCTGGAGCTATAAAGGTTGCAACGAGAAAATTGGACCTCTTCAAGGTGAAGCAGAGGGATAACGAGATGCTAAGAGAGTTCGTATCTCGATTCCAAATAGAACATATGGAGTTGCCGCCGGTTACCGACAATTAGGCTGTTCAGGCTTTCACCCAGGGTTTAAACGAGCAGAGTTCAATCTCATCACGCCAACTAAAAATAAATTTGATAGAGTACCCGGCTGTGACTTGGGCAGATGTTCACAATCGATATCAATCGAAAATTAGAGTCGAGGACGATCAACTGGGTGCCCCCTCAACTTCAGTAAATCCTAATCGGTCGACAGGTAAAAACCAAAGAGATGTTGATAGAGAAAGGACGAATAAAGATCGGTATCATCCATATGCTCCAGATAGAAGGAATAACCAACCGAGATGTCATTCTGCCCGGAACGATCGTAGGGGTGAACGAGAGGGACTCATGAGCAAAACTGGATTCAACAAATATGCAGATCCCACAAAAATCACCCCGATTATCGGAGTACAATTTCAGTGTCGATGACTCGGGTATCGTATCGACCATCAGAAGGATTAAAGACACTAGGTGGACCAAACCTATACAAACTGATCCTTCTCAAAGGAATCCAAACTTGATGTTCAAATACAATGACATGCATGGCCATAAGACCGAAGACTGCAGATAGTTGAGAGAGAAAATAGCTCGATTGTTCAATGAAGGCCATCTTCGAGAATTCCTGAGTGATAGAGCCAAAAATCACTTCAGGGAAAGATATGCCAACAAAAAAAACGAGCAAGAGGAACCTCAACATGTTATCCATATGATCATCGGCGGGTTTGACGTCCCACATGGACCTGTCTTCAAACGCACCAAAGTACCGATTACAAGAGAAAAACAAACTTGAGACTATATGCCCGAATTCACGTAACATTCAACGATGAAGAGACGGAAGGCCTCTCTCAGCCGCACAATGACGCCCTGGTAATTTCTATTTTTCTAAATAAAATTCAAGTTAAACGTGTTCTCGTGGATCCAGGTAGTTCAGCGAACATAATCAGGTCGAGGGTCGTAGTGAAGCACGCCTTCATAAAGGAAGAGGTAACTAAACTTCTTAAAATAAGGTCCATTCGGGAAGTCAAATATCCTGAGTGGTTAGCCAACGTAGTCGTAGTCCCCAAAAAGTGGAACAAACATAGAATGTGTGTAGATTATAAGGACCTGAATAAAGCATGTCCTCTTTTTCTTTACCTAACATCGATCGAATGATCGATGCTACGGCTATCCACGAGATAATTAATTTTCTCGACGCCTATTCTGGGTACAACCAAATCCAGATGGACCCAGAAGACCAAGAAAAAACTTCTTTTATCACTAAGTATGGAACTTACTGCTATAATGTAATGCCCTTCGGGCTAAAAAATACGGGGGCTGCAGATCAACGCCTAGTTAACAAGATGTTCGAAGAACAGATAGGAGATCAATGGAAGTTTACATTGACGACATGTTAGTTAAGTCCCTTCGCGAAGAGGGCCATTTGACTCATTTGCATGGGACATTCAAAATCTTGAGGAAATACAACATGAAGCTTAACCTCGAAAAGTGTGCCTTTGGGGTCGGCTCGGGTAAATTCCTCGGCTTCATGGTGGAAAATCGGGGGATCGAGATCAATCCCAATAAGATCAAGGACATCGAGGACATAACCGTCGTGGACAATGTAAAAGGCTTTCAGAGGCTAACCGGATGGATAACTGCCCTAGGCCGGTTCATATCGAGGCCGTCAGATCGGAACCGCATGTTCTTTTCCTTACTCAAAAAGAAAAAATAATTTTACATGTACTCCAGAATGTCAACAAGCATTGGAGGAATTGAAATGGTACCTATCGATCCAACCTTTTCTCCACACCCCAAAGGCAGATGAGAAGCTATACCTGTACTTGGCGGTGTCCAACATAACGGTAAGTGGAGTATTAGTTCGAGAAGAACAAGGTACGCAATTTCTAGTTTACTACGTGAGTCGGACCTTAGGAGTTGCTGAAACTAGGTATCCACATCTAGGAAAATTGGCACTTGCATTAATAAGCGCATCTAGAAAACGAAAGCCATATTTTCAGTGTCATCCTATATGTGTTATTACCACATATCCCCTTAGAAATTTATTGCACAAGCCCGAGTTATAGGGCCGATTGGCCAAATGGTCCGTTGAACTTGGCGGGTATGATATTGAGTATCAACCCCGAACAACCATCAAGTATCAAATATTAGCGGAATTCGTGGCAGACTTTTCGCCAACCCTCGTACCCAAAGTGGAAAAGGAACTTCTGCTAAAATTGGGTACATCATCGGTGATATGTACCCTCTTCATGGACGGAGCCTCGAATGTGAAAGGGTCCGGGCTTGGTATTGTTTTAAAACCGCCTATGGGCAATGTTATTCGACAATCGATTAAAACTACCTGAATGACTAACAACGAGGCCGAGTATGAGGCTATAATTCGAGGTCTCGAACTAGCTAAAATCTTGGGAGTGGAAGTCATCGAGGCTAAATGTGACTCCCTATTGGTAGTTAACTGGGTAAATGAAACCTTCAAAGTTCGAGAGGACATGATGCAGAGATACTTAGACAAATTACTGATCACTTTACACCGCTTCAAAGAGTGGATCCTGCAGCATGTACCTTGAGAACTAAATACTGAGGCCGATGCACTTGCCAACTTGGGGTCGTCGATCGACGAAAATGAAATCAACTCGGGGACTGTCGTCCGGCTCTCGAGATCTGTAATCGAGGAAGGGCATGTCGAAATCAATTCTACAAGCGTAACATGGGATTGGAGGAACAAATACATCGAATATTTGAAGAACGGGATGCTGCCGTCGTATCCCAAGAAATCGAGGACCTTACGAAATAAAGCCGCTCGATTCACATTAGACAAAGACGGAATGTTATACAGAAGGACGTTCGATGGTCCATTAGCAGTATGCCTGGGGTCGGGAGATACTGACTATGTTTTCTGAGAAATCCACGAAGGCACTTGTGGAAACCATTCTGGCGCCGAGTCACTGGTTCGAAAGGTCATCAGGGCAGGATACTATTGGGATATCATGGAGAAAGACTCTAATAAGTTCGTGCAAAGATGCTATAAATGTCAAAGGTTTGCACCAATGATTCACCAGCCCGGTAAACAGCTTCACTCGGTCCTGTCCCCATGGCCATTCATGAAATGGGGAATGGACATTGTCGGTCCTCTGCCATCGGCCCCAGGTAAAGCTAAATTCATATTATTTATGACTGACTATTTCTCTAAATGGGTTGAAGCACAATCCTTTGAGAAAGTCAGAGAAAAGAAGTGATCGACTTCATATGGAATCACATTGCATGTCGATTCGGGATACCTACAGAGATAGTGTGTGATAATGGCAAACAATTGATTGGCAGTAAAGTAACAAAACTCCTCGAAGATCACAAAATTAAGAGGATACTATTGACGCCATATCACCCCAGTGGAAATGGACAGGCCGAATCAACAAATAAAACTATCATCCAAAACTTGAAGAAAAGGCTAAACGAAGCCAAAGGGAAGTGGAGAGAAAAACTGCCCGATGTTCTATGGGCATATCGGATGACATCGAAGTCCAGTACTGGAGCAACTCCATTTTCTTTGGTCTATGGATCTGAAGCCTTAATACCTGTCAAAGTCAGAAAGCCCAGTGCCAGGTTTCGACATGCAACAGAAGAATCAAACCACGAAGTAATGAATACCTGCCTCGAATTGTTAGTATGAAAGACAAGAAGCGGCATTCATTCGAATGGCCGCACAAAAGCAACGAGTCGAGAGGTATTACAACAGAAGAACCAATCTTTGATACTTCAAAGTCGGGAAACTCGAGACTCTAATGAAGGGAAACTCGGTCCTAACTGGGAAGGACCCTATCAAATCCTCGACATAGTTAGGAAGGGATCATACAAGCTTGGAACAATGGACGGCGATCCATTGTCGAATAATTGGAACATATCACTCCTCAAGCGATATTATTGCTAAGGTATGAATTTCTCCTTTTTCATTTACTTAACTATTCGAAACTAACTTGTTGCAGGTATCCGGTCCAAGAAATCGAGACCTCAGGTTTAAAGTACGTGTTGCACTCTTTTTCCCTTTAGATCGATTTTTATCCCAAATGGGTTTTTCCGGCAAGGTTTTTAACGAGGCAACAACTATGTGATACCTGGGGAAAAGTCAACAGTATCGAAGGCTTCTTTAAAATCAACCTCGAATACTGGGGGGCATCACCCTCAGATTTTATGTAAATGGGTATTGATAGGAAGAATTTTGTAATGGGCCAAACGGTCGAATGAACCGTGTCCATATAGATTAGCCGAGTCCCGACAACAAAACATGTACGCATGTATGAATAATACAAAGAAGCACTCTTTTTTTTTATTATCAAACATACCATGTTTGAAGAAGAATTTCTAATATACGAGTCATATACTTATGATCTATTGCGCAAAACTAAAACTTGTGAAAAATGGCCCAAAGGCCAAGTCAAGCGTACCTCGAACATTTGGGGACTACCTACTCGAGCTATCTAAGTTCAAAATCATGAGACCTCAAAGAGGAACCCCCCGATATATAGACCAAGGCCATCACACTCGGGGACTAACATTTCAAACAAGTTCGAAATGTCATCAGGAAACGAGTCCAAGAGACATACCTGAAGGCTACGACCATATTAAAGACTACGGTCATATAAAAAGGCTATGGCGAAAATGTGGCTCGGAGACGTCTGGCTTCCGCCATAAACTAAAGGCCTTCAAATACTTTAAAAAACTGGTTAAATAAGGCTACCCTCGGCAAAGAAAACAAAAAAGGGCTTTGATAAAATCAGTCCTCAAATAAAAGGCTTCAATAATATTAGCCTTCGAAAAAGCCTCAAGAGGTATTAAATTATCTTAACACAAGCGAGTTAAGAAAAAATTGGGTTCCAACCATTGAACCCTCAAAAAACCCAATGGGTACAAATATACATGCTAAGGCATAAAGAAATTTTACTAAGTCTTTTAGCCGAAAAGGGGAAACATTATAGCCGTTTTTAGAGGCCGAATTGGCCCAACTTAATGAGCCTAAGGGCCGACCTAAAAGATCCTAAGGGCCAATATAAAAAAGCCTAAGGGCCGATCTAATAAGCCTGAAGGCCGATACAATTAGAGTTAGAGACCTCGCTCTCACTCAATTCGAACCCAAGGTTTCAGTTATTACGAGCTTAAACAAACGATTAACTACAACTCGAAAATTCACATAAAAGGTATAGCGGTAAGCTTGAGATACCTAACAACCATATGTTAAGAACCTAAGGGTTAACTTTGTCCTAAACTCAAGATTCATTCGGACTTGGCTATTAAAGATAATTCGTCGGTCAGTTGGATTAAGCCACCCCCGAGATAAGGTCCCGAATGAGTTCCAAAGTCGGGGAATTGCCCTCGTAACTCGGGGACTTGCCCCAGTGAAGACGAAAAACCTAAGTGTTTACTTCGATCTATAGTAATAAAAATTCTATTGACGAAGGCAAATGAATGTACAAAGGCATCAAAGGGAAATTCTTCATTATATCAAAAAAATATATGTACAAAGGGACAGTCAGGGCCTTACAAAAGAAAAGAGAAAAAGAAGTTACAATCTAATCGGGGCTAGCCCCCTCGAGACCGTCTCACTCCTGAGCGACTTCTTCAGAGGCCTTATCTCCCTCACCCTCGGATCCGCTAATAGAGCCTTCATCATCGGAGAGCAAGGCCGCGACCTCATCCTCTAAAGCTTTCTGTTGGTCGAAATCCCAATGCACACGCAAGTGTACGTGGTCGACAAGTAATATAGGATTA